>PVJX010038597.1:0-16231 GCA_004027295.1 Dolichotis patagonum
CACTCTGCAGTTGATGGGCATCTTGGTTGTTTGCAAGATTTAGCTATTACAAATTGTGCTGCTATGAACATGGGTGCACATATATCACTGTGATATGAACTTTTCAGTTCTTCTGGGAAAATACCCAGGAAGGGAATATCTGGGTTGAATGGAGCTTCCACTCCTAGTCTTCTGAGAATTCTCCATATTGATTTCCATACTAGTTGTACCAGTCTGCACTCCCACCAACAGTGGAGCAGTGTTCCTTTTTCCCCGCAGACTCACTAACATATGTTATAAGTTGATTTCTTGATGGCAGCTATTCTTTCTGGTGTGAGATGATATCTCAATGTTGTTTTAATTTGCATTTCTCAAATAACCAGTGATGGTAAACATTTCTTCATGTATTTGTTTTCCATGTGTATATCTTCATATGAGAACTGTGTGTTCATCTCAGCTGCCCATTTTTTGAGAGGGTCTTTGAATTTGGGGGGGTTGATATTTTTCAATTCTTTATGTGTTCTTGTTATAAGTCCTTTGACTGAGGGGTTGCTGGTTAAAATTCTTTCCCATTCTGTGGGTTTTCTTTTCACTCTGATGGTGATTTCTTTTGAAGTGCAGAAACTTTTCAATAATATGAGAACCCAGTCATTGATTTGCTGAAGTGTTTCCTGTGCAGTTTGCATTTTGTTCATGAAATCTCTGCCTACTCCTATGTCTCCAAGATTTCTACCTACCTTATATTCTAGGAGATTTAGTGTTTCTGTTTTAATGTTTGGGTCTTTGATCCATTTAGACTTTGGTTTTGTGCATGGTGATAGGCATGGCTCTAGTTTCAGTCTTCTGCATGTGGAGAGCCAACTTTTCCAACACCATTCATTAAAGAGGCTATCCTTCCTCCAGTGAACATGTTTAGCCCCTTTGTCAAATATCAGGTGACTGAGTGTCTTTGTACCTATACTTGTATCTTTTAATCTGTTCCATTGATCCTCATGTCTATTTCATTGCCAGTACCATTTCAGCGGCAAATCTTAACCAGATTGTCATCTTTTTATTCCATCTCCTGGTCCTTTCTTTCTGCCCTCTGGGATCATGTCCTATTTAAGCTACCTGCACGCTGTCTTTTCTCAGGCTGCACACTGAGAAATCTCAATTTCTCAACCATGGATCCTTGCCAACCTGGAAGTTGAAAAAGATAAACACTGTGGCTAGAGCTGCAACATCTTTTTCTGTAGATCAGTATTTTCCCTAGACTTCACTGGCAGCTCTTTCTACATTTTAAAGTCATACCCATCAGCTGTGGTTTGCATATGACTTTGCTTTTCTGAAAGTCATGTGAAAACCTAATCCCTGCTGTTAAATGTTAAAAGATAGGTATGATAAGAAGTGATTAGGGCTCTGAACTTTTGAATGGTTCAATGTGTTTTCTCAACAGTTGTTCTGCTATCAAAGCCAGGTAGGTTATGTAGCTCCTGCACTCCCATTTCTCATCAGGTGAAGCCTTAAGTTGCCTTGTGATTTTGCCAGCAGGAAGGCTATCACCAGATGCAGCTCCTCAAATTTGGACCACTGCAAATCAAAATAAACCTGGGGTTTTTTTCTTAGTTAGATAAATGTCACCTCCTCTGGCACACCTCTACTCTTTTTCCCAGTTAACATTAAGTGAGTAGCTTTTCTTCACCATCCCCTTCATGACAGCTCTGCATTGTAACCAAAAGACTATTGGTTGAATCCTCTGAAACTGTGAGCCAAATTAAATTTCTCCTCCTTTAAATTGTAGATGTCAGATATTTTGTCTCAGAAATGGGAAACCTGATCCATAAAAGATATTAGAGAAAAAATGTGTTTGGAAGGATTCTTTGAAGAATTTACATGAACTCAAAAAGGTGAGTATAGCTCCAGAAAAGAAACAAACCAGGTGGAAAGAAAACAAGGCCCATGAAAATCATGCACTTCATTAGCATTTTTAACCTGAATTATACAATAATTTTTCCTATCTCTCCATAGTGTCTTAAGAAACATTTCTTAGAGATCAAAATTTTTTAGTTGTCCATCTCTGCCTAGTGTACAGAATGAGTTACAAATGCAGCAAGACAATTGAGCTTCACAATTTTAACCAAACTTCTCTTCTCAGATTTATTTTCAATCACTTCTGAAACATGGTCCTTCAAAGGTATCAATGTCCTGAAGCATGGATTCTATGGTCATGTAATATTATATAACAAATATTGCATAGACATAAATTTAGAGTTTAATACAGAAAATGTTTTGTATTATTAAGGTGAAATTAATTTTGTCATATTGATATAGGAGAAACAAACTCCCAATCTACTGGATGTCTGGTGCGAGTTCATGTTCTCTAAAATGAAAGAATGAATTTTAGGAACAATGGAGATTAAGAGCAGAATATATTGAGAGAAAGAAAGTTTCTGTCTGAGAAAAAGACAGAAGGGGACCCAAATGAGTTATCAAGGACAAATTCCCTTTTCTAGGGCATTTGTAGAGCAAAATCACAAAATGAGGTGGGTCCAAGCTGGATATAAATGAGAACATACAAGGTAGACACAAGATGGGAGAGAACAATGGCCAACCAATAAGATTGTGAGTATAATTGTTCAGGCAAAATTGATGAAATCAAGAATAAATAGGGAAGTGATCACATGGAGAGCAGGCATGAATGTAGTGCAGGGGGTCTTTAGCTGGAGGGGGTTAATTAGTGGCTCCTTTTGGCTTCTTCAGAGTAACAGAGACCAATTTAGAGTATCAGTCTCTGATGTTTTATTCTTAGTTTGTGGGTGCATTTATTTGACCTTTTGTCTTGAGTTCTGGACCACA
The DNA here is from genome assembly GCA_004027295.1 of Dolichotis patagonum. Classification (NCBI taxonomy): domain Eukaryota; kingdom Metazoa; phylum Chordata; class Mammalia; order Rodentia; family Caviidae; genus Dolichotis; species Dolichotis patagonum. The sequence goes on from PVJX010038597.1 coordinate 2,815, forward strand.
GCAGATGTCTGTCTCCCACACAGTTTATCTTTTGTACTGGTTTCTTTGAGTACCCAGACCTATCTAACTCCCTGCAATATTTCTATCTAACTCAGTTGCCTGTAACAATATGAACCCTTATTAGCAGAGCACTTTCCCCAACTGGAGTCAAATAGACCCAGTAAAAGGAAAAATCAGAATAATATGAAGTATGAAAAGTACTGGGTGCACCTTCATTGATCTGAAGATGGAGGAAAGAATGTGATAAGGAATGGTGATAGACTTAAGGAAATGAGAGGCTCCAAACTGACTTTCAGAAAGGAAAGAGGAACTTTAGCCTTTTAGCCATAAGGCACTGAGTTTGACAAATGCTATGAATGAGGTTGGAAACAGTTATTTCCTTGGAGTCTTAAAATAAAAGCTCAGATCAACCAATGCTTTGAATTTGGTGTTGGAAGATGAGACTGAGCAGAGAACACTGAGGCACTTGTCACAGATCTGTAGTCCCTTAAAATCACAGCCACCACAGTGTACATGCACAGTATTAAAGTTTGCACTAAAAAAATGATGATTGGTTAAATTTGTAATTACTATTGACTCATTGAGTATGTACATAATTAGTATTAAAAGAAACAGTAAAATGAGGAAAAAGAGTTCATCCCTAGAGATATTTAATTAGAATATCACTTTTTTGTAATTACTCAATTTTGGGTAAGAGCATATTTTATAAAATGGAAACTAAAAGTGAATATTAAATATAGTTAGTACTCCACCTATTTTTATATCTAATACCATAACTTCACTAACATATTTAAATGACTGGAAACAAAAATGAGATGGGCAGAATTCCAAAGATATTTTCTAAAGCTAAGCTGCTTGCCCTCTAAAAATCAAGTACTAACCTAGACACTTCTATGAAGAGATTTTGTTGATGCCATTAAATTTCTGAACCACTTGATCTTCACATTTAGAGATTATCTGTGTGACACTGACTCATGCTGATAAAAGCTCTTAAAAAGGAAATCTTTCTCTGACTGGTGGCAGAAGAGGAAAGGGGGTGAAATTAGAAATTTTAAAAAAAAGATTTAATCAAGACACTATCACTGGCTTTGAATGTGGAAGAAGTCATTAACCTAAGAATATGTGCTCACACTCAGAGCTGTGAATAATTCCAACCAACAGCCAACCAGGAAACAGGTACCTTAGTTCCACAACTTTATGAAACTGAATTCTATCAATAATGACAGTGAGTCTGGAGGCAAATTCTCCCCAATAGCCTCCAGGTAAGACTCTAACTTTTCTGATGCGTAACTATAGCCCTTATGACAACCTAAGCACCAAAGCTAGTTGAGCTCTCCTGGACTGTTGACCAAGAGAAAACACAGGATAGTGAATAGTTGCTATGGTAATTTGTTACACCAGCAACTGGTAGCTAGTATACAAAGTATGGACATGACTATAAATGTAGCATAGCTCCTTTAATATCCATTTCCAGTGACTTCGGCCTAGAGAAACTGTAAAATTGTTAGGGTGGTTTCTGAATATTCTTGTCCATTTTTGCCTGTATAATGTGTCATATAAGCTAAGTGATGTGTCTCAGTTGCTTACCCTCTCAAAATCTGAAATGCCTAATCTGAAAAGTACAGATAATAAAACATAAGTAGTACTCAATGGAGGTATTAAACTATTAGTGCCAAAATACTTGGATTAGAGACTGGCTTATAATAAAGTTTGAAAAAATAGATTTCTTAATCATTTGATTTGCTCTCAAATGACTCTTCCTGAATAATGCAATAACCAATTCTTACCCTTTGCAAACCATTTTCTCAAAATGTAGTCTTTATCCATTGATACCAGTGAGACAAATTCTCTCTCAAACATAATAATTCTGGTTTATTTTGCTAGGAAAATTAAATTATTGTTTGTGATATTCATGTATATTTATTATACTAGTCTAGGGAAAGTCAGAACTCACTGTGACTTGAAAAATCTTTTCTTTCTTGGAGACATCTCTATTTGTATGACATCACATCACTCTCATTGTAGTAATGTTGACATCTCCAAGCAACAATGGCAAGAGACATCAGAATATAATCATTCTAGCCCCACACTGTGAAATATTTATAAACTTTTCATCTGTCTCACATCAGTTGGAACTTGATTACTAAGAATAATCTGCTTGGAAAGCTAGCAGTATTAAACTATCATATTCATTTTCTGATTTTTTAGTTTAGAGCTCGACTTGTCATATGTAACTAACAATTTTAAGTCTATACCACTGGAATTCTAATTTATGTGGATGTACCATGAAAATTACTCCAAAAACATATTAATTTAAGGATAATCCAAGTTATGTATTCTACAATATTGTTTATAAGTAAATCAACTAAATTCTCCCCAAAATCTTATTTTGTAAAAATTATTAGGCTTACCTTATAAACTATTGTTCAGTAATTATAAGAAATATAAAATACAATTTTAACACTATATTTTTGTTTATTGAGATAAAATTTTTACACACTAAAATACTCATATTTTAAGTGTAAAAAGTTATGAATTTAACAAACTTATGTATCCCTGCTATCACCACCACAATAAAAATATAGAATATTTTCATCACACTACAAAATTCCCTTGTATCCATTTATAGTCAATACTCATTTTATGAAGATATTCTTCTCCCTGTCTGTCTCAGGCAATTAGTTTTATTTCTTTAGTCACTTATTAGTATCGCCAAAATTTCAGATAAATTTAAATGTATAGTATGTAATCTTTTGTGTCTAGTTGATTTCTACTGTATAATGTTTTTGAGCTTCATCCATGTGTTCTATGTCCATAGCTGGATTCTACTTATTGCTGAATACTATTCCATTGTTTTATTTTGGATATGTCTCTTAAAGTCTCACTGTATTGGAGATTTGACTTCTGAGCAGAACAGGCAGAAGGGAGCCAGTGATAAAATACTAAGCAGCAAGAAACAAGCAGCAACAGAAGCAGCCCTTTCTGTCCCTTACATTCTATCCAGATTACTCACCCTTAAGGTGGGTAATACTCATATTCCAGGTGACACCTCCCATTATCCACACCCAAAATTATGCCAAAAGAATAATTGGACTAATTTAATAATCACACACCTTTTATTTCAGCTTCACACAGTCTAGATCCAGAAACCTTTGCAAAGCTCACCTATGACCACATAAGACTTTGGGGTGCATATAGACATAAGCCATAACAAATAATATTTCTTTTGGATTCTTTCTTGCTGTTGCTATCTAAAATTCACTTTTCCATACTGTTCATTTTTTATATTAAAGCTCAGCATAAACTAGGCATGGTAGTGCATACTTGTAATCCCAGCACTCAGAAGGCTGAGGCAATAGGATCATTGCAAGTTCAGCAACATCCTAGGCTACTAAGTGAGCTCAAGGCCAGCCCTGAACTGCATAGTGAGACCCATCTCAAAAAGACAAAATAAGATCAAAATAAAATAAGATATTAAACTATTTGATAATTTCCAAATATCTCTTTTGAGTAGTACTTTTATTACACATTCAATTTATTTTAAAATTGAAGTAATCAGATATATATATAGATATATAGATATATAGATATATTTATATATATTGAGGTAGGGTCTCACTACATAGCACTGGCTGCCCTCAAACTCATGATGATCTTCCTGCTTCAGCCTCCTGCATGCTGGAATTTACAGACATACATTAAGATGCCATGCTATTTATTTTCATTTTTTTATTAAAGTTTGAAAAATGTTAAATATCATCTTACAATTTTGTGCTCAGTTCTCTCTTTTTACTTGTGAAGTTCTAATTTTATATATTTCTGATATTTCCTATTGTCTAGAAAGTTACTGATTTAAAATTAAAGATTAGCCTTATGAAAAAGAAGAAAATTGTTATTTTCAAATGAAAAGAAATTTGAAGGATATCTATATTTCTGACACTAATTTTCTCTTAAAATATTATATGTAATAATATTCATTGTACACAGCATCATGACTTTCTCCAAGTTTAGTGACACATTGACAGTGGGCTTGTCACAGAATCAAGAAAAACTAGGTGTAGGAGAAATCAGATAAGAATTTTGTGATAGGTGTCCAGGACGTAAATCCTATGAAATTTAAATCAAAGACTTTTTTGCAATGATACTCTCAAATTAGCAGGATGCAATGGTTTCTTTGAGAAAATATTTAAGAAAAATGAATATATTACTTTAAAATATTGAGTAGGTAAAAATATCATGGAATTTTGGTTGTTTCACATACTCACTTATGTATCTTTCCTCCTACATGATTGCAATTTACTAGAAAGTTCAGCTCTTTCATCTTTGTATTCCTATATTCTCTCAGCACAGAGCATTGCATTTAATCAGTTCTTTAAAAGTGTGTGATAAATTAAAGTTTAGAACATTTAATTTCACCAAGTTATGGGCCAAATTTCCATACTTTTTATTCATAAAGAGAATGACCAATTCTGCTGAATAAAAAGATATCTCTTACCTAGTATTCCAATTACTTAATCTTAAAAGTTGAAAATTTTTCCGTATAGTACGTGGTTTAGAGTGACCAGTAAAATTCACTAAGGAATATTGGATTTTTCCATGTACTTATGAATCTTCTACTCTCTTCTCTATTTTAAGACACACACACAAATAAAATAGGTCCAGTGTGCTGAATTTATGTGTAAAATTTATGCTTTTTTCTGAATTATGCCATGTCACCTCAGTCAAGGAAGAACTAGAATATTGATTAGCATGATTTAATCATTCCACACTATGACCATGTGTCAAACTAATTATATGTATTATATGCAAGTATATGATTATTTTTTAAAAATTTATATAAATAAAATGTCAAGTTAAAAAAACTTTCAAAGTGGTACGGGAAATAGTGTCTAAATAAGGTCTAAATGACTAAAATATTGTCTAAGTAATTAGAAATTACACTAGTCTACTGAATAGTAAAATGATATTCAAAATTCTACCAAAAATATTATGGTATGTTTTTCTGAAAGGTGTGTAAATAAAGTTGTTTTGAAGGAATTTAACAAGTAGCATTATTTATCTCATGAACATTTTATGACATCAGCATCTACTTATATTTTGCATTGATTTCTATAGAAATGAGTAAGATTTAGATTAAATAAAATCTTGTCTCATTCTCCTTGATCTATTTGAGAAAAAAAATCCTCCATCATAAGTGGATTACTATTGTAAAATGGCAAGAGAAAAATTTGTTTAAAGCCCCAACTAGCATATAATTTATATATGTTAAGATTTGTAGTAGAAATGTGTCCTCTTATACATTTCCTTGTGTACCTCTATAACTTACAAGTCTGGCAAGATATTGTTTGCGTCTACTCAAGGAGCCTGTGAATTACAATTCTAATGATTTTAAATTCCTTTTCCTACTTCTAGAGCAATAGGTATTGGTTTGTATTTATAATTGATATCATGCAATGCAGCCTGCTTAATTGTACAGGTTTCATTTTTGTTTTCCAGAATACAAAAAACTGCTATCATATCTTTGCTTTTTCCACTGTCAGTTGATCTTTCTCTTTCTAGTTTCTACCTGTTATCCACAGGAAAGCTTCATTACTTAAAATTTATTTTTTCTAGGTCTTTGTACCATGCTTTATATGTTAGTTGATTTCAGCCTCTCTTCATGAGAAATTTACTTTATTATGTTTATATATAAATAAAAATATAATCTTGTTCTTATATTCAAATCAAGACTATAGTCAATGTCTTAGTTACTTTCTTTGCTGGGACAAAATACCAAATACCCACAAGTTAAAAGAGAAAACTTTATTTTAGCTTCCAGTTTATAGAGGTTTCAGTCGGTGGTCAGCTGGTTCTAAGGCAAGGCGGCATTGCAGAGGAGGATGGCAGAGAAGAAACAATCCATAGTGGATCAGGCAGATAGTTGCAGCAGCAGCAGCCAGTTTGCCTCTTTTCTATCCCTTTGTAATGTATACAGGCTATAAACCTATCAGTTGGTATGACCCACACACAGGTTAGGGATTCCATTACCCACACCCAGAACTGTGTTAAAGTCATTTAATTATCACACACCCTTACTCCTTGTATCACAAAACTTAATGCAGCATCACACACTCATGATCAAGCCACCTCCCCAAATCTTGACCTATGAGTTCATAAGGCTTTGGGGGAACACTCAGATACGAGCCATAGGAACCATAGTTCTATTTTTATCACCATCATCATCAGTATCACCATCATCACCTGAAGAATGTGAAAGGTCTTATGAACCAAAATGTCTCCCTGATTGAATTAATTGTAATTCAAGGCATTGAAGGTCCCTATAACAATGAAAATGCTTGCTCAAAGAGGGAAACCAGAACTCTTTCAAAGCCCAAATTTCTTAATTCAGACTAGCCATGAAATAAAATACTTGGAAAGGAATATACAGGATAGATAATTATAGATGGAAGTAATGAATTAAGAGAATAACCCACAGCCTTGAAATGACTATCAAAATTGGTTTCTATGGTATTTAACAATGCTAGGATTTGAATACTGAGAAGACAATGGAACAGCCCTGAGTGTCTTGGGAAAAGTGTGATAGAAAGATATCAGCTTTTTTACAATGTTCCAGGAGGTGATCTCTTGTTGTAACCTATCACAAATGCCTTAATGTTGTTGGGATAAAAACAGGTTATATGCTAGGAGCTTGACTGCATTCTAGCAACTTATAGGTGACATTTAATTATGGTTGTGACTCATAGGTGCTGTTGATTAAACAAATGCAAATTTAAACAGCAAGCTTTTCTATCTTCTTTGGAGAATGATGTGTAAATGAAGATGAAACCCAAGATCTATAACCCTTTATAAATGTCTTTATCTTATGTATAAATTCCATAGGCAGTAGAGAAAAAGCCTAATTCACTGAATAACACATTCAGATAGAAAAGAAATCATCCACAACAGAGGATGGACCATTTGCAAATACATCATAATGAAATATCCAAAACTGGAATTATTTTCTGTCCAGATTTGCATCCAGTAAAGCTCTGTGTATAAAATTCCCTGCTTAAGAATCTATCCCTCTATTAGTAAATGCTTAGTTTCTACACAGTGATTAAATAGGACCCAAAGGCAGCTCCAAATTGTGTCCCTGTAAATGTCTAACAGTTAGAAGAGGAAAATGCAGTTTGATCATCTGTGCAAGTTACTATTATGTCCTCTTTTTACGCCTCCCTTGCCTACTTTTTACATTGCCCAGACTATGTGTGGTGATTGAACATTGGCCAAGCTGTGCTGCTGCTCAAAACAAAACTCACATTGAGCTTGTGCAATTGGAATGATAAAATGTAGAATACCACAGCTTTCTTATTTTTATGACTGTACAAAAACACTGGGAGGCCTGAGATGTGAGGCAGCCAAACAGTCTGTCAATTGTAGCTTTCTTCCTTGACATTCAAGTAAATCATGAAATAAATCTTTAATTCATGACATTTGTTATATTAAAACTAGATGTTTGCCAGATGCAGAATAGTGAAAAACAATCTTTTCCCCTGTGGCTAGTGAGAGAAATAGCCAATTAGAAATAATGTTTTGTAATGACTGTCTCATGCAAAACTGGATTAGTTCAAGAAATCCTCCAATGTTTGTTGATTTGTCTTTTCAAACTTGAAAATGAGTTTTGTAAAAAGTCACTTTTAAGAATTTTTCCTAAGTAGTTTTGAACTCTGTCCTTTCCCTATGTGTGTCCCTGTTTGTAATGTTAAAAAGAGCTTTATTGAGATATAACTCCAAAAACATACAAATAATTCATTTAAAGCATATTGCTGAGTGATTTTAGTATATTTATGGCCATAGACAACTATCAACACTGTCTAATTTTAGAAAAAAAAATTTTGTTACCAGGGATCAAACTCATGACCTTGCACTTACCAGGCAGGCTCCCTTGCCATTGAGCTGTATCCCCATCCCTATTAGAACATTTATATCACCCTAAGAAGAATCAATTAGCAATCACTCTACATTTCCCCCTTAAATTCAAGCACAAAATAGCCACTAGTTTACTTTCTATCTCTGGAGTTTCCTAGTGGTTCTCACAATGCTCACTTTAAAAATGACCTCTCCAGGATAAAAGAACTATTATTTACTGAAAGCAATGTTGCTTTTTGTATGTTATTTTAATTCACACAAATGTCTTATAATTTAGGTTTAAAGTTTTCAAATTTAGATAAAGAAATTAAGACTAATATAGCCCTTGCTACATTCCCAAGGTCTCACTAGGTGAGAGACTTGGGATTATAACCCAAATATGACTGCTCAAAACTCCCAATTCTTTCCAATATATTAATATAAAGTGTAGCATTAGAGTTTAACCCATAGATTGAACCATATCAAATTGCAAACATTAAGACATTTTCAGTGTAAAATAATGGCAATTTCATTATTCTTCACCAAAAAACATACTGAACACATTCTTTTTTAAAAATTTTATTTAGTGAAAAAAAAAGAGGACAAGGGTAGCAACAATACAGAATTCCAAAGGAGAAAAATAAAGAACAGCAACAACAAAAATAAAAACACTAAGAAATCGCCACTTGATAAGTTACATACTGTCATCATTGTAAATAGTTGTTCAAGTTACAAAATTAAAACGCACAAACTAGACATTCAAACAGTGAGACTGTTAAAAGTTCTGCTCAACCATCTAACAAAAACAGTAATATGGTGATCTATCTTCCACACTTAAACATACATTCAGTTAAATCATTTAGAGCACTTATTTTTCCTCTTTTTTACAATACCAATTAAAAATTTGGGGTTTTATTACTCCTACAGTTCTTATTACTCTTACACTAGAGAAACAATGTGATATTTATAAATATGATTCTTATATATTTCACTGATTAGTATAGTCTCAAGTTGTCTCCATTTCCCTATGAAGGCCTCAAGATCATCCTTTTATAGCTCAGTAATATTCCATTGTGTAAAAATAACACATCTTTTTCATCCACTCTGCAGTTGATGGGCATCTTGGTTGTTTCCAAGATTTAGCTATCACAAACTGTGCTGCTATAAACATGGGTGTACATATATCACTGTGATATGAACTTTTCAGTTTTTCTGGGAAAATACACAGGAGGGGAATAGCTGGGTCAAAGGGGGCTTCCAATCCTAGTCTTCTGAGAATTTTCCATATTGATTTCCATAGTGGTTGCACCATTCTGCACTCCCACCAACAGTGGAGCAGTGTTCCTTTTTCCCCGAAGACTCACCAACATGTGTTATAAGTTGATTTCTTGATGGCAGCTAATCTTTCCAGTGTGAGATGATACTTCAATGTTGGTTTAAATTGCATTTCTCAAATGATCAGTGATGGTGAACATTTCTTCATGTATTTATTTGTCATTGGTATATCTTCATATGATAACTGTGTGCTCATCTCACTTGCCCATTTTTGAAGAGGGTCTTTGAATTGGGGGGGGTGATGTTCTTCAGTTCTTTATATTTTCTTTATATAAGTCCTTTGACTGAGGAGTTTCTGGATAAAATTCTTTCCCATTTTGTGGGTTTTATTTTCACTCTGATGGTGATTTAATCTGAAGTTCAGAAATTTTTCAGTAATATCTGATACAAGTTGTTGATTCTCTGAAGCATTTCCCATGCAGTTTGCAGTAGTTCATGAATTCTCTGCCTACAATTATGTCTCCAAGATTAATACCTACATTATCTTCTAGTAGATCTAGTGTTTCTGTTTTAATGTTTAGATTTTTGATCCATTAACACTTTAGTTTTGTGCATGGTGATAGGCATGGATCTAGTTTCAGTCTTCTGCATGTGGAGAGCCAATTTTTCCAACACTATTTATTAAAGAGGCTATCCTTCCTCCAGTGAACATGTTTAGACCCTTTATCAAATATCAGGTGGCTGAGTGTCTCTGACCTATACTTGCATCTTCTAATCTGTTCCATTGATCCTCAGGTCTATTTCTTTACCAGTACCATGCTGATTTTATCACTGTGGCTTGGTAGTACAGTTTCAAGTCAGGAATTGAGATGTCTCTGGCCTTGACTTTATTGCTCACAATTGCCTTTGCTATTATAGGTTTCTTCTGTTTCCAAATGAATTTTAGGAGAGTTTTCTCTAGATCTGTGAGTTACATCAATGGTATTTTGATTGGTGTTGCTTTAAATCTGTATAACAGTTTGGGGAGTATGGTCATTTTCACAATGTTTGTTCTTCCTAGCAAAAAGCATGGAACATGTTTCCATTTTCTAATATCCTCTTCAATCTCCTTTTTTAGCATAGTATAATTTTCAGTATAAAGGTCTTTTACATTTTTAGTTAGGTTCATTCCTAAGTATTTCATTTTTTAGATGCTATTGTGAAGGGCGATATTTCCATAATTTCTCTCTTGGTGAAATTCTTGTTTGTGTACAGTAATAATACTGATTTTCGATCATTGACTTTGTAGCCAGCTACATTGCTGAATTTGTTTATTACCTCTAGTAGTCTTCTAATGGAGTTTTTTGGGTCTTCTATATAGAGTATCATGTCATCTGCAACTAGTGATAATTTAACTTCTTCCTTTCCTATCTTTATTCCTTTTATTTCTTTCTCTTGTCTGATTGCCCTGGCTGGTGTTTCCAGAACTATATTGAATAGGAGTGATGATAGTGGACATCCTTTGTTTTTCCTGATTTTTAAATTGAAAGCTTTCAGTTTTTGTCCATTTAGTATAATATTTGGTGTTGGTTTGTCAAAGATGGCCTTTATAAGGCTGAGGTAGACACCATGTATTCCAAGTTTCTGAAGGGTTTTTATCATGAACATGTGTTGGACCATATCAAAAGCTTTTTCTGCATCTATTGAGAGGACCATGTGGTTTTTGTTTTTGGCTCTGTTAATGTGGTGTATTACATTTATTGATTTGCACATGTTAAACCATCCCTGCATTACTGGAATGAACCACACTTGGTCATGATGTATAATTTTCTTAATGATTTGTTGCATTCTATTTGGTAGTATTTTATTGAGAATCTTTGTTTCTATGTTCATTAGTGAGATTGGCCTATAGTTCTCCTTTTTGGTTGGGTCTCTCTCTGGTTTTAGTATCAAAGTAATGCTTGCCTCCAGGAATGAATTAGAAAGGATTGCTTTCTTTTCAATTTCATTGAATAATTTAAGGAGTATTGGCATCAAGTCTTCTCTAAATTTCTTATAGAACTCAGCTGTGAATCCATCAGGACCTCGGCTTTTCTTTATTGGTAAGGTTTTTATTACATTTTCAATTTCAATAGCTGATATTGGATTATTGAAAATTGCTATATCTTCTTGGTTTAGATTTGGTAGTTCATATGTTTCTAGAAATCTGTCCATTTCCTCTGTTTTCCTCTCTATGTCAGTAGAGATTTTCAAAGTAGGTGGTCAAGAACTTTTGAAATTCCATGGGATTCGTAGTATTGTCACCTTTTTATGTCATTATTGCATGAATTTGGGTTTTTTTCTTTTTCTATATAAGGTTATCTAGAGATTTCTCAATTTTGTTTATTCTCTCAAAAACCCAGCTTTTGCATTCATTAGTTCTTTGTATTGCTTTTTAATTTCAATTGCATTGATTTCTGCTCTGATCTTTACCATTTCTTCTCTTCTATGAGCTTTAGGTTTAACTTCTTTTTTAAAAAATTGAGAGGAAGCATTAGTTTGTTTATTTGTGCTCATTCTATTTTCTTGATATGCCTATTTATTGCTATATATTTCCCTCTTAAGACCACTTTCATTGCATCCCACAGTTTACAGTAGGTTGTTTCCACATATTCATTGAATTGTAGGTATTGCTTTATTTATTTAATTTCCTCTGTAGCCCATAGCTTGTTCAAAAGGTTGTTATTTAATTTCCATTTATGCATGCAGGTTTGTAATTTCTTTTGCCATTAATTTCCAATTTCAGTGCACTATGGTCAGATAGTATGCATGGGACAATTTCAATACATTTGCATTTACTTAAGAATGTTTTATGGGATAATATATTATCTATTTTGGAGAATGTCCCATGGGCAGCTGAGAACAAATTGTATTCTGATGTGGTTGGTTGCAACACTCTGTAAACATGGACTAAGTCCAATTGCACATAGGTATGATTCAGTTCTATTATTTCTTTGCTGATTTTGTGTCTAATTGATCTATTTGTGGCAGTGGGCTATTAAGCTCACTTGTAATAATTGTGTTCTTGTGTATTTGGTTTTTCATGTCCTTTAGTATCTGTCTTATATTGTTGTGTGCTCCTGAGTTTGATGCATATATATTTATAATTCTTAGTACTTCATCTTGAATTTTTCCACTTACAAGTGTGTAGTGACTTTCTTTATCTCTTTTAATCATTTTAAGTTTGAAGTTCACATTGTCTGCAAATAGAATAGTTACCGCTGCTTTTTCTGGGTTCCTGTTGCATGGAATACTGTTTTGCATCCTTTGACTTTTAATCTATGAATTTCTTTTTGAATCAGATGCATTTCTTGTATACAGTATATTGTGGGATTCTGTTTATTGATCCATTCAGTCAACCTGTTTCTTTTGATATGTGAATTGAGCCAATTTACCTTTATAAATATCACTGATATGTACTGGTTAGACTTTGCCATGTTGTGTTACTGTTGTTAGTTTCCTGCTTTTCTCCCTTGTTTACTTTCTTGTCCAGCCTGGTGATTTCTTTCTTTTGTTGTCCTAGAGATTGTGGTCATTTTTATCTCTACCTAGGATGTCAATCAGCACTCTTTCTAAGGTTGGTTTGGTGGAGATGAATTTCTTTAGTTGTTCTTTGTCATGGAAGTATCTTTTTTCTCCATTAGTTTTTTTTTATTTAAAAGAGAATAAAACAAAATGGGGGAGTACAGAGCAGATCAGAAGAGCACAACATAGGCAACACAGTACTTTACATTAAGTCAACTGGACATCAACAGTATCTAACACCATATCTCTTAGTCTGCTATAGTTGAGCATAGTTTCAATTACAATAATATCAAACATAACAGAATAGTATAAAGCCATGCATAGAGTGAAAGAATTCCAGGGCTTTCTGAACCAAATAACAGAAAATGATCAATGGGTATTATAATATCTCATTTTTGATAAAAAAGAAAATAATTTGTTTGAACTATCACACATATTCAAATTCCAATAAGACACAATGTGGTAGGCAGAACCAATGGTAATAGAACAAAAAAAAAGCATGGTAGGACTTCGAAGAAGGATAATATTAAATCAGCAATAGCTGTCATAATGTTTTCTTCAAAACAGCTGTTCATATCATCACGTATGATATAGTCAAACAAAACAGGATAACACCATTCCAACTGATGATTTAAAACTTTGAAAGACTTCGAAGCTATGAGATGGGGCCTCATGCTTACCATAAAATCTTATATACTCTTATCAAATCTCA
>PVJX010038598.1:0-16219 GCA_004027295.1 Dolichotis patagonum
AAAAAAAAAAAAAAACCAAAAAACAGAAAACAAAAAAATGGGCAACTGAAATGAATGGATGCTTCTCAGAAAAAGATTAAGAAAATGTTCAATCTTTCTGGCCATTAGGGAAATACGAATTAAAACAATATTGAGATCCCATATTACTACAGAAAGAAGGGCTGTCATCAAGAAATCAAATAATAAATGCTGGTGAGGTTTCAGGGAAAAGGAACCCTTGTACATTGTTGGTGGGAATGTAAAGCATTATGATAATCAGCATGGGGATCCCTCAAAACACTAAAAATAGAAATTCCGTTTGACCCAGCAATTCCACTTCTAGGAATCTTTCCAAAAGAGTTCAAGTCGTCATATTACAGTGATACATGCAGGACCGTGTTTATAAGAGCACAGTTTGTAAGAACTAAATCTTGGAAACAGCTTATACTGTATGTATATCAACAGATGAATGAATAAAGTAACTGTGGTATTTATGTAAAGTGGAATGCCACTCTTCCACAGAGAAGGCTAAGTTTGATTCATTTGTAGGAAAGTGGATGCACCTTCAGATTACAATTTTAAGTAAAATAAACCAGACCCGTAAGTTTAAATATCACATGGATTCTCTTATTTGACAAATCCAAAGTACAAATAAAAAGCAAAGTAAAAAATAGATGGTAGGGAGACCTTTTTCACCTGGAAAGGGAAATAAGAGATAGAGGGAAAGAGAAAAAGAGGATGAAAAAGAATTGAAGAAAAGCAGAAGTAGAGCTTTTGGAAATGCGAGGGGAACAAAAGTGGAAAGGAACTGCAATGAAAGGCAGAGGTAAGGGATAAAGGAAGAGTTCAGATGTGCTGTGTACATGAGTAACTCATCGCCATAAATGCAATCATGTGCTGCAAGCATGCACTGATCAAATACTTATGTTTAGCGAAAAGGAGACGTGCTGGAGTGAGGGGAGGGGTGCATGTATCCAGGGCTTTGCTGGCTGATGGTACACAGCAGACCTGAAACCAGCGTTAGGGAGCTGCCGTGACCCAGCCCCGTGGGGCTCCTGCTCCAGTTCCACTAACCCACTAACTGAGGTGGAAAAGAGCTCTCCAGTCTCCTGAGATGTTTTCTTCCTTGTCTCAAGGAAATTTAGTTGGGCTTAGGGGAGGGCTACAAGGAATAGGGACCTCACTGAGGCTTGGGCAAGGTTTAGAATTGCTTGTATCATTTATTCACTTCCCCATTTAATGAACATTTACTGAGGGCTGCTTATGTGTCACATATTGTTAGATGCTGGGTAAAGAAAGATTTTGAGACACAGTCCTTGTCCTCAGGTGATTTATTATCCAATAATGGGAGATGACCACACATTGTGACTTGATGGCACATCACAGGAGACACAGCAGACACCTGGAGATCAAAGCGACTGTAAGAGTGAAGGTTTGCTTTATCTCAGGTGGAGTGCCGTGAAGAGTGGGGTGTAGCTTAAGGGTGTGGAGATAGACAGATGGGGGGCCAAGGAGGAGATCAAAGATGAAGGAGGCAGAGAGACATGAATTTAACTATGAATTTATGTGTTAGTTGTTGATTGGAGTCAATGACAGTGTCCAACAGGCATTCTCTTTCTCAAGAGAGGATCTGAAAGCCTTGAGACGCATATCAAACTAGTGGTTCTATGTTTTGGTTTGGTTTTTTGAGACAAGGTCTCACTCCGTTGCTCAGGCTGACCTCAGACTTGTGATCGCCCTGCTTTAGCCTCTGAAGTGCTGGGATCCACATACAGCTCCAACTGCCCCCTGAGAGGGCAACAGACACAGGTGTTGTGTTTGGGGCCGGGGCCAGCTAATAGGCCACGTGGGACTCGGGCCTTTAAACTGTGAATGGCAGCACTGTGGTGGGGTGTGAGTTGTTTATGAGAAAAGAGCACAGTGGTTTGGGATCACACTTTACATCTTTGCACAGCCAAGATGATTATGATTTTTTCCCCTGGAGGCTCTTTTTGGTTTATAGGGAAATTCCAGCCTTGAAGGTCAACCACTGACTGAGCCAGAATCTGTGACCCAGTGGATAGGATACTGGAACCGCGGCTTTCTGACATTTGGAGCAACTGTCTGGGTTCTTTATTCTTTTTTTTTCGGTCTGGGTTAAACTACTACAGCTGTGGCTTGGTCAGTTGGCATCTGGAAAGAGAAAGGCTTGCCTGGGGTGGGCCTCTTTCTTGTAGCATTTGTTTGTGACCTCAAGGAATAGCTGTGGAGAATCAGGATCGTGAGAGAACCTGGAAGCTCTGGTCCGGCCCACAGAGGCCAGGCGGGCGAAGGTGGTGACTGAGTGGAAGAGCCAGGGAAGGTCACTGCGCCTGATAAAGGAGAGCCAAGAAAGGATGTGCACAGGGCAAAGACAGCGGGTCTGGAACAGTGCCACAGCAACGCCCTTTCCGGGTAACTTAAAGTCAAGGTGGGTTTTCTCCCGTCATTGTGGGGCAGGGTTTCTGACTGACTCAAGGAGATGGACAAAATCGCCTCTTTAAGAAAGACCATGCCAGTCCCAAGGAGTCAACTGCAGTTTTTGTAGTTTTGATTTATTATAATTTCAAAAGAGAATCCCTTAAGTGACTTTACACAGGAAAATGTCAGAGGGAAATTATTCCTACTAGAGTAGAAAGATCCCTAAAAATGTGACATACCTGTCCCCCTCTTCCCAGCAAAGGAGGCTTTCCTGCAGGAGGAAATCTTGCCCTCTTTATTGCACCTTCAACTACAGCTCTTGTTATTCCCCTCTGAAGGTTAGTTTCAAATTCTTCATAGATTTTGTTTTTAAAAACACAACGAAGCTGCTGACATTTTCATCAGTGTTTACATCTCTAACTGGCAAAGACTCCTGCATCTGCTGTTGAGTCCTCTGTCTCTGATAAGATGGTTGCTTCACCCAGTGAAGTACAGTATTTCCAGTGAAGAGTTATTTGTAAACTGGAAGACGTTATGAGGGAAAGGATGAAGAAACTGTAAGTCAGTCACTGAAAACTAAAACAATAGGCCGGGGTCTGTGTGTGTGTGTGTGGGTGGGTGTTGCCCCTACTGGACCTAATCATCTGAATAATCCTGCAGCTAGTGCCTCTCATCTCTCCTCCTTCCTGGGGTTGTCACGTTGCTTCCCTCCCTGCTGCTACCTCCATAGCTGACCCAGTGGCACAGGACACCGCCAGATCCTGACTTTGCAGAAAGTCAAGGTCCACAGTTCCAAATGGAGCCACAGTGAGTAGTTTCGGTTCCAAAACAATTTTTGGAGCCAAGAGAGCATCCGTGCGGATGAAGCATGCAATCACTCTTACACAGGCGCCTCTGCCTTGAAGCTATCTCAGTGGCTGGCATTTCCCCCCCGGGGCCCTGAGCAGTAAAACTGTCCTCACCATCTTGCCTCTGTGCACCGACCTTGGCCTGTTTCTGAGATTGTGGTCAGCTGCGAATGTTGTTTTAGCAACAGGGACTGAAATAGGAAGTCCCCCTTCTTCGTGCTGACTGAGGACAATGTCTCATGGTTCTCCCCTCCACTAGAAGGTGGAAGCCTTCCAGCATCGAGAGCCGGGTAGCTGAGTAGGAGGTTACAGGAATTTTTCTATTCTGCTTTCTCCTGGGATGTTCTTTTCCTCTGATGCTACCAGAGCAACCTACACTTCTTTCCCACTCTAATCTGGCCACATCTCGCGTTCCCTTCAAACTCCGCTTCCTGCAGGAAGCCGTGCTGAACCATCCTGTGATTGGTGCTCCTTTTGGGTTCCTGTGCGATGTGGATCTGCATAACCTGTGGGACACACTTCATCCTGGCCTGCCTGTTGGTCATCTCTGTTTACATCCTTTGCCATCCCTGCTCCTGGAAGACAGAAATTATGTTTATTTTTCTTGTTGCAATCACATTGTTGGATCCATAAGCAGCATTCCATTACATCTCTTCCTATAAGGTTGTGTAGCTGAGTTTTTCTTATGGAGCTTCCCTGACTGGCCTCTAAAGGACATACTGTGACAACAATAACCTCTATCAGTACTACTTTCACTCCAATTTGCCACCCTTCCTGTATCGCCTTAGAGTTTATATACCTGTTTAGCATTCCTTATTTTCCCTTGATCTTCATAACCAACCACCCTTTTAAATAGATGGCACAGGTTTTACATTTTTTTTTCCCTCAGAGTGTGAAAATACTGAAGTTTGATGTATTCCCACTGGCTGGAACCATCAGGGGTACATGCATGACTGTTCCATTGAGTGGCTTGCACCACTAGTAGTACTGTAAGGGACAGTCATGCACATACCACCAGTGGTTCAGAGCTACCTGGCAGCGAGGCACAGAAATTCAGCCCCATCTTACATATGTTAAAAAGGTTAAGTGACTGACCCATGATCACATGGCTGACACTTTTCTTTTTCTTAGCTTTATGGAGGTCAGGGAAATCAGGGATCTCGTTCGGACCACAGGAGTATACCCCCGGACTGACTGCTCAAACAGTGTTACGTAGAGTTACAGTCAATTGCAGAGAATTGCTAATGTAAGATTGAAGAAGTGAATCAGAAGGTGCAGTCTATTTTGGTGGCTCGGAATTGGTTCGCAGGCACCGCAGAGCTGCCTGCACTGGAGAGCCCTTCTGGTGCGGCTGTAAGGTGGGCAGCAGGAAGTGACTGGGCATGGAGGGGTGGAGGGACAGAGTTCGCTGGCAGAAAGACTTTCGTTCTTACTGTAGGTTCTGCGTGCATCCTTGTCGCTGTTTCTTTGCTTATGTGGCACCCTCATTCTGGGAACCTCTTATTTACTCCCTGGAGCTTAGGGCTGTATTTTCGGTGAAATGTCCTAGATGTTTCTATGTACAATTCCAGCAGCAGGACACAGCTGAAGTGTTTCTCTCCCAAAACAGGCTGCTTTTTTGCATTTCCTGTTTTGACTACTGATTCTGGGGTTGGATCAAAGAATAAAAATAGGAAGAAAAGAGACAGATGGTAATAGCTTTAAAATTGTGCTTTTAAGAAGATAAAAACTTCAGGACACAAAGTTACCTGAAGTTATTGACATCTGCACTCCCTAGACTTGTTATACTTTTCTTCTTCTAGGCCCAACACACCCTAGGTCCCCTAAAGACAATATATGTCCAGAAAATTAACTTAGTTGATAAGGTAAAGAGCAGAAAGATGGCCATAAGATAGAGAAAGGTTTTAAAGAATGTTTTTGTGGAAAACTTTTCACACATCTTTTAAAAAAAAATCATGATGGAAGCACGGTGGACTTGGCCAGTACATTTCTGCTATAAAATGGGCCATTCTTTCACTTATAAAATGGTTCATTTGTTATCTTTCTCCCTGTAGATGGGCCACTGATGTTTTTCTGTAAGCTAAGCCCAAAGTTTCTATACACTATACACAATTTGTACAGATTTATACAATCTAGACACAAATTGTACAGATTTCCACTGCCCAAAACATAAATATTCCTAGCTCCAGATTATCATGTGCCTCTTTCTCTTTTGAAGGCTCTTGATCTATTTCTTTGAGTGTGCACTTCAAAAATTCTGCCTTATAAATCTAGTTATACTTTTCTAATGTGTCCTGAATTTTTCTGTTTGTTTTTTTGTGATGAAAGCCAATGAACCTGCAACCTGCCTCATGGATGCAGTGAGTTAAGGTCCCTGTTATAGCTTGTGTTTAGATGTCCCCCAAAGCCTCAGGCAGTCATAGGTGGGGCTTTTTCAGAGGTGGATGGATCTAGTGTGTGTGATGCTTGGATTGATTCATGGTGTAGTGCTAAGATCAAGGGCACTAGAATTAAGGATGTGAGTGCTACTTGCCCTCAGTAACCTGAGTAAGATATAAGGGACACAAAGAGCTTTTGGTGGTAGTCCCTTGCTTGTCTTGCTACTTTCTGCCTGCTCTGAACTGTTTCTCTTCGGTGACGCCTGCCTGCCATGCCACCTGGCTATGGAGCCAGCTGATTATGGACTGAACCTTTTACAGGATGTGAGCTAAATAAACCTTTTCTCCTTTAACTCTGGGCATCAGGTGTTTTGTCTCAGCAACAAGAAAACTAAGTCAGTCCCCATCTCTGCTTTGGGGACCTCCTTGTACCCTGTCCAGTCACAATACCACCATTCTCTTGGAAGGGAGACAGAAGATCTAGGAACCACACTATCTTGCTCTCCCCAAATTGTATCCAGTCTTTAAGTCCAAGAGATTCAAGGGGGTGAAAAGAGTTAAGATGTGCTCTGCACATGTACCAACTCCCCATGATGAGTGTGATCGTTATGTATTGCAAACACATACCAATAAAAATGGTTTAAAAACCCAACTTTGTCTTGGAAAAAAATGGATGAGACAGTCCTCATCTCCACCATTCCTGGAGACCGCCCTTCCTCACCTGTCTTCACCATCACTGCCTGGATGTTACTGTTCACAGCTTTTCATCAAGGCTTGCACTCCCTCCTTTTTGTCACCACCTGTGTTCTTGTAAAACAAGGGAAACTGATGTTCCCTTCTCCCAGAGAACTTCCAGTTGCCTGTGAAATGGCACTGAGGCCTGACGCATCCTAGATCTGTTGTTTTTTTCCCATACACATCATGGGCTTTAACTGCTTCCTGCCCCTGCACATGATTTCCCCATCTGGAATGCCCCTTTTCTTTGTGGTAGAGGCAACACAATCTCACCAGTGACACCATATGCCATCTTCAGTAGGACCAGTGAGCCACAAGGAGAGGTGTTCTCTCTCTCTCTCTCTGTGTGTGTGTGTGTGTGTGTGTGTGCTCTTCCAGGCCAAAGCCTTGAAAGGCAGGTGCCAAGTTCTCCATGTTTTCCCATGCACAGTAGTCATGAACACACACGATGAGATGAGGAACTGCTGATGGGAGCAGGCTGAATTGCTGAGTCATGGTCTGGAGAGAGAAACCTGGGCGCTGCTCACCTTAAATTAGTGTTTGCAAAAGAAAAATACACCTTCTGCTGGTAAACCTTTGTTACTGCAGTGTGACTCAACCAGTCATGACTAACACACTCTCATTTTCTGCCAGTTAAAATCTCCGACTTTTAAGTCCCAGCTTAAATGCTACCCCTTCCTTAAATCCTTTCAGAAACAACCTGTCCCTAGTCATTAATCCCTGTCCTTTGTGCTTTCATAGCATGTGTAATTTATGTCCATTTGACACTTCATGCTTTTTATTATGGGTTGATTATCTACATGCACAGTTTGGGATACAGAATGATCAACAGTATGAATTCCAGAGCTAGACTAACTGGGCTTATATCTTGGTTCTACTATTTATCAGCACTGGAACCTTGGATGAGTTACTTGATCTTCTAGGATCTTGGTTCATATTTGTCCCGCTAGTATCTACCAGAGCAATTAACAAAATAATTGTTAAATAGTACTTGTGATAGTTAACTGTCACGTCCACTTGAGTGAGAAATGCCCAAATGATTGGCTTAAGGGTTCTGGGCATGATTGAATGGGTTTACTGAAGACTGACCCTGATGAGAGTGGGACCAACCAATAGGCCTGTGGCCTGAATGGAATAAAAAAGGAGAAGAAGAAGGAGGAGGAGGAGGAGGAAGAGGGGGAGGAGGAAGAAGTCTTGCTTCTGTTTCTTTGGAGGAGCTCCAGTCTTTGCCTTTGCCTTGGACATCCATCTCCTGGCTTCCAGTACTGGCCTTTGGCTTCCTCATACAGACTCATACAGGGCTCAACACTGAGCTCCAGGCCTTCGACTTTTGACTGGATCCTTCACTCTCCAGTGTGCAGGAGACTCTGTGTACACTCTTTCCACTTGACTCTTCAGGCAGGCATTGCAAGCCCTAATATCTATATCTATATATCTATATCTATATCTATATCTATATCTATATCTATATCTATATCTATATCTACTTATATCTTCTCTACATAGAGAACTTGTGAGCTTCTGAGTGGATCTGACTTACAAGCAATTCTTCCAGAACAGAACTCGTTGGTAAGTCCAGGATGTACTGTATAATATATATGTATCTTATATGAAATCTGTCTCTCTAGTGAACGCTGACTGATACGTACATGTTTGGCAGTCTCCTTCTGTTTTGTCTTGCAGAATGAAGCACCAGTAAAAAAACATAGAGAACCAGAGATGGGAGTCAAAATGTAAACCCTTGAAATTAGAGACCCTGATGACATAACAGGTGGTAATTCATCTGGCCATGGCAAGGCTGGTGGTAGACAACAATTTTCTTCTGCAAATTAATTCTGACTGCAGGGTCAGAACTCAGGGAGAATGGAATCGGATGACACTTCTTCAAACCACTTTCCCTGAAGTCATTGTTTTTCTGCAAAGATGACTTTATGAGTTTTTCTATAAATATGATGAATTACTTTGGTTGATTTTAGAATATTGAATCACCTTTGCATTCCTGGAAAAAAGCTTGAGTTTATTGACTGATATTTGATCCAGGATTTTGCATTCATACTCACAAGTGAGGGTTTTGTTTATCCCCCTTCTGACAATAACCAATTTTCTGATTCCTCAACACCAAGTAGGTATCCTGTAATTCAATCCAATTCTGACATTACTTGGAGTTAGTATCCAGATACAGCAGATTTAAGGTCGCCATCCCATGAGACTGCCACCACTTCAGACACCACTTAGTCACAAGTCCTAGTTACTCATACTTTTGAGTGACCAGCTCCAAATCAGGGATTACCGTGACCTCCCTTCAGGTTTAATAATTTGCTAGAAAAACTCATAGAACTCAGGAAGGTGTTTTACTTAATATTGCCAGTTTATCATAAAGGAAACAACTTAGAAACAGCCAAACGGATGCAACGCAGAGGGCACAGGATGGGAGAGGGCGGAGGAGCCTCTGTGCCATCCTAGCACCTTGATGTGTTTGCTACCCTGGAAACTCTTGGAACTTGTCATTTTGGAGTTTTTAGGGAGCTCTCCTCGCACAGGCGTGATTGATTAAATCTTTGGCTGATGGTAATTACCTCAATCTCTGGCCTTTTACCCTTTTCATCCCTGCGAGGTCAAAGAGCAGGGCTGAAAGTTTTCATCCTTTAATTGTGGTTACATGTTTCTGGTGACTCCATCCTGAAACTACCTAGAGGTCTCCAGCCACTGGTCATCTCCATAGCATGCAAACGACACTTAGCACTGTGGAGATTCCAAGTTTTATGAGCTCTTCACAAGGACAGAGCTCAATCATTTATTTTTGTTATATCACAATGATTGAAATAGATCTGTAATTTTTCCTTCTTGCAATATTCTAGTCTAATTTTGCTATCAAGATGATGTTGGCCACATAAAAAAGAGTTGGGAAGGATATTCTGTTTTTCTAGTCTCTGGAAGAGTTTGCAAAAGATTGATGTCATTCTTTAAATATTTGGAAGAATTTCTGGGTCTGGTGCTGCACATCTGTAATCCTAGTACTTGGGAGGCTGAGGCAGGAGGATTGCCAGGAGTTAGGGGTCAGCTTGGGCTATAAAATTAAAATATTTACAGTTTTGTCATATTTGAACATATGGATGAACTATTTTTAATATGCCAAGTCCTAAATGAGTCAGTTCTGCCAAGCGACTACACTTTGCCTTCTCAATTGTTCAGCCCGCAGCTATTTCAGGAGTATACACACTTTTAAATATTATTACAATAAAATGTATTTTGGTTGAAATAACTCCCCAATTAAAAATATACATTAATTTACCATTTCATCATAGGTAATACTGTATGTCCTTCTATTAATAGAATGGACAGCAGGAGGCATATAATTGAGTTACACTTTGCTGGTTATGGCGGCATGCACATGGAATCCTAGGCTGAGACAGAAGAATGAATGCGGGTTCGAGGCCAGCCTGGGCTTTATAATGAGATCAAGTCCAGCCTGAACTACACAGTCAGACCCTGTTTCTCTTACAGTAACAGATCTAGTTTTTTTAAAATCATATATTGGATAGTCAGATTTTCTTTTTCTTCACTCCTCATTGGAAAGTTGCATTTTCAAGGAATTTGTCAATTTCATCCTAATTTTTGGTGTAAAGGCAATATTCTCCCATCTTTTTGCTGCATGGAGGAGCTATAATAATCTCCATTATTGAGAATCTGTGTTTTTTTCTTTCTGCTAATTGATATTGCTGGGAATTTATCAGTTTGAACAGGATTTTCAGAGCCAGCTTTTTCATTATTTCCCCCACACTATGTTTGTTTTCTTTTTCACTAGCTTACAATCTTTACTATTTACTGTTATTTTGTTTAGATTACCTTTCTCTTATTTTGTTCTTACTTTATGAAAGAATAAGTGACTGCTTTTTTGGCCTTTTCATTTTTATGATGTACACATTTTAAGGTTATAAATTGCCCTGTATGCCATCCAGCAGCCATCCAACAGCGGCATCCCAGGAGTTGTCCATTTTTCTGAGATGATTATGATGATTTGAGATGATTATGCAGTCATTATGCAGTCTAGGTCAGCCTGGAACTTGCTATGTAGCCCAAGCTGAGGTCGAACTCCTCCCTCTCCTGCCCCTATACTGGTATTACAGGTGTATACAGGAATTATGTGCATAAATCGTGGATTCATATTATATCTTTCAAAGCTCAAATTCAATTTTAAATATTTCAAACATTCATTTGAAATTCTTTAATTTATAAATTATTTAGTAATATATTGAACAATTTTCCACGATTATTTAGTAATATATTAAACAATTTGCCATGCAGTGAGGTTATCCTTCTGGAGAGGGCGAGTGTTGACACAGTGTCTCGCCATGTAGTCCGAATTAGGCGCGAACTTGCAATTCTGTTTGAGCTTCTGGAGTGCTATGATTACAAACATGTGCCACCACACACAGAAAGATTATTCTTTTATAGCTTGGTTTATAGCTTAATTTCATTTTGGTGAATAAACAGTCTTGGAATGGCTTCAATATTTTGAAATTTTGTTGAAGCTTTATAGCTCACTATATGACTAATTTTGTGTATGTTTCATGCACACTCAAGAAAGTAAATTCTACCATTATGCATATAGCACTTGATATATAACAACTGTCAAATTAATCGTGTTATTTAGATCCTCTATATTCTTACTGGTCTTTTATCTTCTTGTTCCATAAACAACGGTGAAAGGTATGTTATACTTCCATTATAACTGTGGAATTGTCTCTTTTTTCTTAGAGTTGTTTGATTTTTGCTTTAAATATTTTTAACTTACGTTACTGAATACAAATTTTTGATTTGATATCTCTTGGTTGGATTAACCCATTGTGATATATATCTTTTTATTCCGAGTAATATTTTTTGCTTTACAGTCTTACTTAGTGATGACATAGATATACTTGATTTCTTTCTTGTTAGAGTTTTTTATACATATAAATTTTATTATCTACATGAATTTTATCATAGATATTTTACTTGAGGACTCAAAATCAGTTGAAAAATGAGATAATGCGACCAAAGTCACACTATTAGAAAAGATCATTGGAGACAATTATGAACAATTGTATACCAGCAATGCCAACACCCAAAAATTAGTAGCATTTCTATACATCAATAATGAATTCTCTGAAAACAAAATCAATAAAACAACCTTATTTGGAATAGCTCCAATAAAATAAAACCTAGGAATAAATTTAACCAAAGATGTGAGACTTCTTTTATTTTTATTTTAAAGAGACTAAAACTAAGCAAAATAAAATAGAATAAAGCCAATCAAAACAAAACAACGAAAGTGATACAGAACTTCAACACAACAATTTGATGATAGCAAATCAACAATGCCTTTTGTTAGCTTCATATGACTGCCCATACCACCAGACATAATAAAATCTAACAAATCAAAACAGAATAAATGCAATCAAAACAAAACAATGAAAGCAATATAGAACTTCTTGTTAGAGTTTTGTAGCCTATCTTTCCCACCGTTTTAATTATGTCTCATATTAAAGTATCTTTCTGGGAAGCTGGGTTTTCCTTTTGTCTATAGTCTGACAGATTTGGTTTTTAAACTGCATTCTATTTTCCATTTAAATGTAAAGTAATTATGATGTAGTCAGGTTTATTTTGTACTTCATCCATTTTATGCTTTTTCTTATCTACTTTTAAATTAATAAAATGTTTCCAATTATTGTCGTCTGTGCCTCAAATTTGTTACAGATTCTTTTGTCAGCTTACTTTCTCTTTGTTATCATCTTAGAGTATACAATGTGCAATCTTGACCTGCACCTGCTTCATACAAATGATTACTTTAGCTAGTTTTCCAATATTACTAAAACCTTAGAAAACTTCAAACGCCAAATTCCTAATCCTCACTTTATATTCTTGTCTTTCATTTTTAGTAATGCACACATATCTAAACTCCATAAGACATTAGAACTGTTTGGTTGACATCTAATGTTTCCTGGTAATCACATATATATTTAGCCTTTCTGGTGATTCCTTCCTGCATTTCCATGTGCTGCAGCATCATTCTTTTTTCTTTTGTAGATTTATTGATAATGAATTCTCTCTGACCTGCTGTGACTAGGAAATTATTTTTAAAATATCTGCTTGCTGCTTTATAAAATTAGCAGTAAAATTATGCCCAGCAAAAATATTGGTCTTTCTCATTCTCCCCTTTTCTGTGTCAACCATTCTTAACCATAAAAACACTGGGAATACAGCTCAGCAGTATAAGCGCCTGCCTGGCAAATATAAGGTCCTGAGTTCAATTCCCAGTACAAAAAAAAAAAATCATAAAAGTAGGGAGCACTGTAACATCTCCAATGGGGTGAGGGAAAAGAATCTGAAAAGCATTAACTGAAGTTACTGAATGAAGGTAAGGGGCACCAAAGTACAATAATAGGACTAATATGTTATGTGTTTATGTAGTTAATGGAAATACTAAATTCACTAAGAACAGAAAACTTGTATAGGTCAATACATTTCCACAAACAGAATGTGATACATATATTTTAAAACACTGCATTGTGTTTAAGGAAGCAGAACTTTGCATCCCATGAACATGTTACTTACTGTTCCAGCAGGTGGCTTCCTGAAGAAACACCTGTGACTTCGCACACCTGTCTGCATTGGACCTCCCTGACTGCCCCTCTGTGATCTGGCTCTTTCTTCTTGCCAACCTGCCCTCCTCGATTCATCTCGGTGCAGGCAGACTGGGCCAGCTCTCCCGGTCTGCTTTCTGGCAACCTTTGCCCTGAGGGAGAGAAGCTTTTCTCCGGCACCCCTGCTAGCATTTCTTCCCAAATGTTTCCTGAGTCGGGCTGGAGCCTGTGTGTCATGGCTACCCAAAGAAGTGGGCTAAGCCTGGCAGCAGGGTATCCCCTTGGCTGTAACACTTGTCAGCTGTCCTTGGCTTCCTGTGGAGATGAGGCTAAGAAAGTCTCCTGAGTGTCACCGCTGGTCTGGTTTGAACTGTTTTTGAGCAGTTGTTAAGTACCTATTACTGCCAGGTTCTCTATGGGAGACTTTTACATTGTGTCTCATACATCTTCCCAATAATTCTGGAAAGAGAACATTATTACTACCTAATTTTAAATAAGAAAAAGAGGCGCAGAGAAGTAATGCACTTGTGATCATGCACCCAGAAAATACAGAGAGAGTGTGGATGAGATGTAAATCATGCTCTTGCTCAAGTGCTAGACATGACTTCTGCACATGTCTCTCTGCTGACACTCTGTGACTCAGCTTCCCATTTTCCCTGGAAGTGAAGGGCCTGGATAAACGCTTGGAGCTTGTCTAGGCAAAGTCCCTCATTTCACTGATGAGGAGACTGAGATTTGGGACAAGTCAGTGGCCCAATCAAGGTCATAGTACAATGAGCAGCAGAGCATGGACTCCCCCCACTGTCTCTGGATTCCTCTCCTGCCAGTTCTTGTCAGTTGTGCTTCCCAGCTTGACGACTGTTGTTAGCGAACTACTCCAACAATGGGGCGCTTTGGCCAATTTGTGGACCTAATCAATATTTTCATCTCTATCTCACCTTTTTCTTAGCCAGCAGGTGCTAAGCACATTTCACTTAAACCATCAGTGCAATAGCTGCTTCTCTGACTTTCAGAGGAGTAAACAGCCCTATCTATGACCTTCTTTTTCCTCACTTGTGTTTTTTCCCATCCACCTACCCTTGGTGAGAGGAAGGGATGAAGTGGTAGCCTTGACTCAGAGCTTGACTTTCCTTGACATTGAATTTCCAAGTCTGATCGACAGCTCTGGGCTCTAGGTCATCCAAGGCTAGGAGTGGACATGAGGGACTGCAGCTGCTTCCTGAAGTGACACTGTTCCTTACCTTCTTTAGGGTGAGGATATCTCTCCCACTCTGCTGGCCCTTGTTAGAATTGCAGTACTGAGGCAATCAAGGGTGTCTGTTCATGAGATCTACCCCTCAGGACCCAGCTGAATCAGAACTGCTTGGTCTTTGCCTAATTCCACAGCACGATATTCTGTAAAATTGTACCTTTTGTGCCTTGGCAAGAGTTCAGAAAAGTAGCATAATGAAAAAATTATTGTGTTTGCTAATTTTATTCATCAACTTTACTGAGCCACTGGGTGCCTGGGTAGCTGGTAGAACATTATTTCTAGGTGTGTCTATGAGGATATTTTAGGAGGACATTAGTGTTTGAATTGATAGACTGAGTAAAGAAATTCTGCACTCACCAGTGCATCAGTTGAGGATTACGGATAGAGCAAAAGTAGAGACAAGGTGAATTCTTTCTTCGTCTGGGGCATCCAACCTGACCTGCCTTTGGAAGTCAAATCATCCAGTTACTCATCCACTGGATTCCAGGACTTAATTAATGATAAATTCCCTTCCTTCACCTCTGTCTGAAATCTTCAGGCTGAGACTGAATTATAGCATTGGCTTTCCTGGTTCTCTAGCTTGCAGATATTTTGGGAACTCTTGGTCTTGTGTGAACTAATTCCCAAAATGTCCTCATATTTGTCTTTATATTCTCTATTAGCTCTATTTCTCTTTGTATTAGTAGGAAAAGTGCTCAGTCTCTATAATACTTCAAATACCGTGTGTTGCAAATTTCTCACATTTGCACGATAATCCAGTATACACACATATATACACACATAAGGGAAACAAAACTTTTATGAAATGCTATTTATGATTCACTTACATATATATTCCATTTCATTCATTAAAAAGATACTGGACCCTATTCACTAAATTAATTTCAAGGCCCACTAACTGGAAAACACTGCTCTGGTTGTTTTTTTTTTTTTTTAGGAAAAAAGCAACTGAAAGCTATACCAGGCTTCTCACATACCCCTGCAAGTACTGTTTCTTCCAGTTATACCAAATATTTACATACCTATTAGGGGCTGAATTGTGTATCCTTGTCTCCAAATTCGTATGTTGAAGTCCTAACTCCTAGTAATTTAGACTGTGACTGTATTTGGAAATAGGTCCTTTAAAATAGGCAAGTAAGGAAAAATGAGAGAATTTCTGTGTGCCCTAATCCAGTATAAGTGGTCTCCTTCTAAGAAGAGATTAATTTGGGGGAGACCAGGAGACATTGTAGTAATCACTGTTGATTTCCTGCTGTCTTGTTTTGAAATCCCACGTTGCTTACGTTGTTTTGTTCTGATCTGCTTTGTTCTGTTTTATTCTCTTTAAAATAAAAAGAAGCAGGAGGAGGTGGAGGAGGGAGAGGAAAGATTAGAGATACCAAACACATACACGGACCAAAGGCAGACTGTGTGACAATATGGTAAGAAGACAGCCACCTACAGGCCAAGGAAGGAGGGCTCAGAAGAAACCAAAGGTTCTCTCCCCTTCATCTTGGACTTCCAGCCTCCCAGACTGCGAGAATGTTAATTCCTTTTGTTTACTTCTGTGGTATTTTCTTATGGAAATCTTTACAAATGAATACAGTGCCATTGCTTTTGAATATGTTATTCTCCTCTGCTTAGTATCCTCTCCACTTCCTGACATCCTGGGAATCCCTACCCAGTCCTACATACACACTTAGTCCCGTGTGAGCTGTCATGAGTGACTTACCAACTGTCTGTTGCTGCACCTGGTCCATATTGAATACCTGCTTTCCTTCTGGGAATCTGGAAGCTTGGTAATGTTATTCAGAGGGTCCCAGCATGATCAATCCCCAACAAAAACTTTGAGCACTCAGTTTCCAATTAACTCTTGAGAGACAGCATTTCACACTTGTGACAACTCATTGCTAGAGGAATGAAATGTGTCCTGTGTGAGTCCGTGGAGAGAGGACTCTTGGAAACTTGCACCCAGTAGCTTCCCAA
>PVJX010038599.1:0-16239 GCA_004027295.1 Dolichotis patagonum
CTAAATTGAGATATTCGGTTACATATAGAAACACACACCAGATTTTGAAGACTATAAAAAAAAAGAAAAAAGAAATGCTGACTACCTCACTAATCATGTTTGTATTGATTACTAGTTGAAATTCTGATATTTCGGATATATTGGGTTAAATGAAATCTATTCTTAAAATCAGTTTTTTACTTTTTGAATATGGCTGCCCAAAACTTAAGATTACATACAGGACAACATTGGCCTAAGGATTAAAAAAACCAACACTATCCAAAAGGATGGCTTGGGCTCACCCATTGTTATGGTGACTATAAAAGACACCTGTCAACCAGTGTCATAGAAAGTTATCCACAATGCATCCAGTTCATGGGCTGCATTGAAGTCTTAAATCTGTGACCAGCAAGCAGACATAGTTTAATAAAAATGGTCAAGCAACAACTTCAAATCAGTGTGGAATAGAATGACAACTAAGGGTCACCTGCAATGGCACCTTCAGTTTAATTGAGACGATAAAGTTTCTTCTAGTGAGTATCTTTCCAGTCGAGAGAGTGTTTAGAGTTAAATATAGAGATGATAAAAAAAAAATCAGACTCATGCTAACACTTTTTAGAAAAGTTGAAAAATGTATTTTATATTAATTGGTACAGTCTATAAATGATTGTCATGTTTTTAATGTTTAAAAAGAACTTAACATTAAACTGACAGATTCGTCTTGTGATTCTAGTCTGAAACGTGTGGATGATTTTAGACGTGTGATTTATTTAGATTGAAATGCTTAAGAGTTTGATTGTGTCTAGACAACATTAATTTTGCAAGTGATGGAATATTCAAAGGAACTTGAGCTAATATTTGGGAAGATTTTACTTATTTCAGTCATAAATTTGCCCAACAGAGTACTTGATTTTTTTGAAATAAAAAAATCAAATACATCAAATTTATATATGCAATTTAAAATATTTAAGGGTTTAAATTTAATTACATTTATAAGTGAAACTGATAATTTGAAAACTTCAATCTGTTCAATTTGAGTCACGGATTAATCAAAGAAAAAATGAAGGTGATGTTCATATTTACCAGCTATTTAAACAGTATAATAAGATACTTGCAGACCTTTAAATGTAAAGACTTAAAATCAGATTTTTATTTTTACCAGTATAAGTTAAATATTAATTTTCCTTTCTGTATACAAAACCTCCCTTAAGAACCAATATATTTTACAAATATTAACTCATTTAACTCTTGCAACTGAGTGAAGTAAGTAGTACCACTGTTCCCCCTTTTTTTAATTGTCTTAGTCTGTTCAAATGGCTACAACAATGCACCATAAACTTACAGACAACAGTTTTGTCTCCACTTTTGGAAGCTGTAGGTCTAAGATCAAGATGCTGACACACTCAGTGCCTAGCAAGTGCCCAATGCATGATTCTAGAGGACACCTTCCCCTATGTCCTCACGGAGGAAGGGTGAGACTTTGGTCTTTTACGAGGGCTCTAAATTAATTCACAGGGGTTCTGCCTTCCTGGCCTAGTCATTGCCAGAGGCCTCACCTCTAATACCTTGGGGGAACAAAGTTTCAGCGTATGGCTATGGGGGTGAAGAGGGCCTAAGTATTCAGTCCATTGCAATGACAAACAAAAGCACAGAGAGATCAAACAGCTGTGCCAAAATCACAAACTTAAAAAGTGGCAGAGGCAGGATTCAAATCCAGGCAGCCTGACTTCTCATACTGTCCTTGAACACGAAAAAGACTCCTGGTGACAGAAACAATTAGGTGCTCATAAAAGAGTGTTTTGCATGCTGTTAAGATTTTTAACTTAAAGTCACTTTTTCTTCTTTCCTTTTTTTTTTCTTTCCAGTCGTTATCAAGGAAGTCTTGTACCAGGAATTCCAGGAAAACCCCATGTTGTGCAGGAATGACCCCCATGAAAATAGCTTATTTTAAGAATTCTAAATTCATCCCCTACCCCAAACCCCAGACCTCCAGCATTCCGGAACACGGAACTCTCTCAGTAACAAAAAGCAAGCGCTCTGACCCTCCCCACAAAGTCCACCAGGGGGTATGTGACATTTTCTGAGCTACTGTTCGTTTCTTTTCATCCTATGCTACCTCAGATAGCCTTTCTCCAATGGAGGACACAGTAAAAAAATAAAATCAATTCAGGGGATAAAACATAACTCTACTAAATTGTGTTTTCAATTCTAAAAATAGATCTGAGGATAAGGGTTCTCTCCCTCTTGCCCTCCCAAACCTTACCTGACCTCTGCAGCAGTAGGTGTGGACAAGGATGTCCTTTTTTGGTGGCCTCCTGCAAGCTGCTTGTTTCCTCTAAGGTGACCACACCTGCCATTTTCAATCTGCCTCCCAGGCAGCCCTGAACTGCCACTTTTTCCAAAGCATACACAGTCCCACAACCATCTCCCCTGCAGCAGGAAGGCGTTCTTTGCTAGGAATCAGCAAAGCAATCAGAGTCAACTTCAGACTGCAGGTTATCCACACAAATCACGTTGTTCTATTCATCTATTCTGGGCAGTCTTGCTTAAGCCATTAATTAGCATTTTATTGATGAGGAAACAAGAGTTATTGTGAAGATCAAAACAGATAACTTGTGTAGCATACTTAATGGGGGATGTGAGACCAAATAAAAGCTCAATAAATGGAAGCTATTATAATATTTATTACTAAAAGAACCTACAGAACTATGCTTAATTACTTGCTTTTAGGGACATCTGTATCATAGTTAATCCTACATTTTTTTAAATAAGAAACATCCTTGAGATTAAAATGCTTAATCATTGTGCTGTGAAGACCATGAAAATGTGTAATGGGGGCGGAGGGGGATAAAAGTTAGCAGCTAAAACACTATGAACGTTAAAAAGACAGTGGAAATTATTTTGGAAGATCCATTTTCTGCTCCCTCCGACTAGAATAATCAAAAGCTTAATCATAACTGCCAGTATAAAATTAAGCTAGCTAGTGTTTTTTTATGTTTATTTATAACCTTCCCAGACATGAGCACTAGAATCCAAATAAATTGAAAATGAAATTGTGATAGTTAATTTCGGATGATATACTTCAAATAACTAAATCTTAAAATAATTTTATAGCACCCTCATGATACATGCTGAAACTCTGATAACTAAAGTAATACAAGAAACTTGAGCCAGTTTCCTCAGATAATGAAACAGTATTGACTTTGGAACTAGATTAAAACATAACAGTTTTACATGACAAGAACTATGATCTTCAGGTCTGAGGATGTAGTTCAATGGTAGGGTGCAAACCTGGCATGTGCAAACTCCTGGGTTTGATCCTTTGAAAAAGAAAACACTTTTCATTCTATAATTAAGAAGTATATATCTGCACCCACCTTACCTTTGGTACTGGAAATAAACCTCAGTTTTTATTCTTCAGGAGTTTATAGTCTAAGCACAAAAACTGTATGTGTTTATTTTTAAACACAACCTGACAAGTTTTTTTTTAATTTTTTTTAAAAAGAATGTTCTTTTGTACAGGAAGAAAAAGTGAGGAAAAACATATCACTTATGCCTTATAAAAATAGGTTAGAAGTAGCCAAGAAAAGAATAGGTAAGCCCAGCCGCAGGAGCCCCATAAGGAAATGCAAATGGACAAACATTTCCAAGATCTATTTACAAGTATATAGCATGTATATGCCATAAGAAATGAGTATTCTTTCACTATATGAACACGTATAATAAATAAAAGATTGACTGCCTTCAGAAGGAAGTCTCTTTTTTATGTAGAGAGAAAAATAATGGTACATGTCCCAATATACTCTATGTCTTGTTCTATGTATGAGTTTAGAGTTTGTTTCTTTGTATTAAAAAAAGAGACAATAAAATTAATTTTTTAAAAAGTCCAAGCATAATCACCAGTGCCACTACCTGTACACTCAGGACTTACCAGTGAATGGAAAATTAAGCTGGCTGAATTGCTAGACATAAGCCAGGATTCTGGTAGTATATTTTATGTACCTCTGGGTTAACATTACAGAAAGCAATTACATCAGTTTCCTTATTCATAAAATAAGGATAATGACAGCCCTCTCCCTCATAGGGTTCTTGTGAGGAATAAATATAAAGTTCTTAGAACAGTGCCTGGCCCACTGGAAGAACTAATAAGGGACTGATTGATCTCATGACTGAAAACAGATGGAAATCAAAATGACTACAATCACACTAAACATGGTCTCAGGAAGCCAATATATAACAACAGAACAAGCCAGATAAGACCATACAGAACCTTTTATGGTAGATTTATCATTCAAGCACTTGAGTAAATACTTGTTTCTCAATATAACTGTGCCCAACCCATCACAGAGTGCTCAAATTGTGTAAGATGCTGTGTCTGCCCCGAATGACTATAGTTAGAGAGGGAAGATGGTTCCCAATCAACTGACACTCAGAGACACAACTCCTCACCCAAATACACCAAACACAGTTTAGACAAATATGGTTTGTCTAAGACAAACACAGCTTTATTTTATAGTTGTATCACTGCCTTGATTATCTTAATTGCATATTTGATCAACTGGATTGCATTACTCACATGGCAAATCTTTGTTCTTGGCCCTTAATTTTTGATTTACGATGACGTTCAAAGTGCATGTAAACCACAATTCCAAGGAGTCCTATTTTAGTTGGGAAGAAAACTGAGTATGGGACGAGCATCCCCCACTGTGGGAGTGGCCAGCATCAGGAAACCCACTCCGAGGCACCCAGACCTGGGTTAATGGCCCGGGAGTCTCAGAAGGTGTTAAAAGGATGAAGAGGACCACCAGAGCCTTCTGCCCTCCTTTCTCTTGACCACTGTAGCCCTCAGACTCTCCATGAGCACTCATCTCCCTTCCTAAAACCCTTCGACTTTATTTTTCACTTTCAACTGATTAGAAGGTAAGAAGAGATCTAGTTCAAGACACTTAAGGCAATAAGCAATCAGTCATCTAATGGGATCCCAAATTTTTCTATCTACCATGCCATCTCTGTGAAAGTCCAAACTGTGAAATATCATTAAAAGATTATAACATTTTTTTAAACACATGTCATCACAAAGTAAGTTTCTAACTTTTTTCTGGGTGAATTATAAATTAACCAAATTACTTATTTTAATAAGCTCTGGGTATCTAAACTTCTTTTAAAGCATTATGGAATTAACAAGTAAGTTTTTCCCTTAAAAAGGAAGGCTGCACACTAAACCACATGAGAATGTTTGGATGTTGTACATAATGGGCTACAAATAAAATAATCTTAGCAGTTATAAAACAAGTATTTCCTCAACCACAAGAGTTCGAGATGACTTTCATCACATAACATAGGATATACAGAAAAAAAAAAAACTGGCAAACATTTACTGACTAATGTCCAAAACTCTACAAATAACTCGCAGACAACGGAACAGATCGTTTACTTTGAACTATGTTTATATCACTGGAGTATAAATGTATACAATTCCTCCAAGCACTTGTGGTTTACAAAAGTGCTTAAGACATCTTCCCTTCACTTTAATTGAAAGTGTGGAAAAATGGAACATGCCCACAGTACTTTCTCAACCTCCATCAATCATTATTAACAATCCTTGCCAATAAACACCACTTCCTGTCACCATGGCCACGTGTCTCCGTGCCTTTTCTCAGCACAGCGGTTGTGATCAATACCCACAGTGCACAGCAGGTCAGTTAACAATACCTAATATTTATAGCATTTTTTCCTCGTGGTCTCAGGGTCCCATTCTTCTCCAGACGCACAAATCTAAACCTAAGTATTCAGATAATAAAGAAATCATTCTTTTAAAAAAATCACCTTTCACAAAGGTACTCGTATAAATGCTACAACACATTGCACTAGATGCTAAATTATCAACCAGTAATCATATTATCACAGTGCAACTAGAAATTGCAAGAGAATGTTGACCCAAAAACAGCAAACAGAAGCTTGGGAACCTATAGGCTGCCTATGTAGGCTTATACAGTGGCAAAAAAAAAAAAAAAAAAAACCTCTCAATGGCACAAATATAATGTTAAGCCAAAATTTTAAAGGGACTTGGCTTGTTTTCTGTCTTTGGATGTGCTTGATCCACTGAATTCTGCAGGTAGAACAAAGAGTACGGTGGCTACTAGTGGACCATATTTTATCACTAATAGCAAAGATTAGGACCAGTGTCCCTCCATAAAATTTAAGACTTAAGCCCAAGAATGAAGGAAAAGACAAATACTCCTATGTGCCGGCAAAAGTAACGTCTACTACTCTGTAACTGAGAATGTGCCGGACCATTTCTTGCTTCCACTAGGTGGCTAATTTAAGCCACAGACATAAAGCACATTTCCATTTGCATTTCTGAAGGTGATACTGTGGATACCACAGTATCTTTTCCTTGTATTATCTGGTTATGAACATACCTCTGAATGCCAATAACACATATAAACATGTCAGATGACTGTCGTTCACTGCACTGCCACAAGCTTCATTTCATGCTTCACAGCTTTTATAATTAAACCACTACCACAATTGTATTGTGCTGCATACAATACATAACTGTTTATTTCTGTTCAATGACTTTATTTTTTGGCAGAAAACGATACAGCTTTGAAGATGATGAACTATAATGAATCTTGTGGCTGTGTGAGCTGGCAGCAAAGGCAAAAAACATGAGTCTTTATTGTGCTAAATTAACAACACTGGCTATCTCCCTTCTTCAGCATTTATTCTAAAGGCCTCTACATAAATGCTTAGGCTAGAACTGATAACATGGGTTTCATCTGGCTGAAGGCACATTTAGCACCCGTGCATTTGAATGTCAGGCTATCTAACAAACATCTGACTGCTGCTATACTCTTGGTACCTTAGAAAGAATACAAAAATAATTTATTTCTAGTATAAAAACATGAAGCTACATTCTGAGTCTATCTAATATGCTTAGGCTTCGATATTTTTATTGTCTTTCATGCTTAAGTGATAAAATATTTATTTTGTCTCCTGGTTATCTTCTCAAAACAAATCTACTTCATTTTAATCCGTGGACCACTTCATTATCATTATCAAAACGCAATTAGCAGAGCACTGGTGAATCACTCTACAGGTAAAATTCAATTCGAAACACAAACCCAATAGTGAAATAATCTGCAGATTGTAATATAAATTCTTTAGTTTCCAACACAATCTCCTAATGAAGTGGCATTATTCAAAATTGCTAGCAAATATGAACAGACTTAAAAACCTAGTAATCAGCAAGCTAACAGGTGCTGAAATCCCCAAAGAGAAAAGAGGAATATTGGATAATGACTCTGTACAGACACCTCTAGTAGCTTAATATCCAGAATTCTAATCAACTTAACTGTAATTCAAGGCAATCAAGGTCACCGTCTGATTACCTATCTTCTAACACAAATATAACTCCTTGCATTCCCTATAATGTTCTCTAGTTGACCTATTCCAACTTCCACATTATTTTTCTAAATTGAGTATATAATTGAATGGGTTGGCTCCCTTATCCAGTTATCAATGACAGTTCTCCTAATTAAATCATGTTAACAGATATACAAATTCTTTCTGAAGCGTCAGCTGTATCTCTGAAAATGAACTTGTCCTCCGTACTTCACATTACCACAGGTAAGATCATTTCTAACTATCGCAAAACAAGTCCTCACAGTCATATTTTTAATTTATTCTTCGCGTGCCCAACAAACTAAGTATCACGAACTGATCGCCAGGCTTGGGGCCACAGAGAAAGCGGGAGCGGGGGAGACTCCTCACTCGGGCAATTCCCCATCCAGTATCCGAATGCCCTTGGCAACTGCACCCAAGACTTCCACCACACTCATAAACACTGATGCAAACACCGCCCGGCTCCATGCCTCCCCAGGCGCTCTGGCTGCCGGCTTCCTCACTCGTAGAAACACTGAGGCTTTTCCCAGTTCTTTAAAGCATGCACACAATACCTTCCAGAAACAATAGCAGTGGCCTGGGCGCCCAAGTACCCTCACCAACAAAGTCCTTGTCCAGCTGTGGACTCTGGAGTTGTTGGCTGGGGAACGGGGCTGCCCTTCCCATCATCCAGTTACAGGTGCAAGGCACCCTCCAACAAGAAAGGCGGTTTGGAGTCAAAAGCCAAGCGAACTTCAGAAGCCTCCTCCAAACGCTCAGTCTCCGGGCTCCGAGCGGGCTGACTTTCCGGAGATTTGCCAAAGCCTCTGGTTTGGTTTACCCCTCACTACGTTCCATCCCATCCGCAAAGAAAGGAAGACAGGAAACCTGAACGTCCAAAGGTAAATACGTCCAGATTCTTCCCCTAGCTGGGGAGAGACCCAGGCGGCGCGGACCAGGGGGTCCCGCCGCGCGCCCCCGCAACTTGCCCGGGACTCGGCCGCCCGCGCACGAAGTTTGCAGAGCGGAGCTCGGTGCCGGCCGGGACTGCGGGACTCGGGGAGGCTGCGGGACGCAGACGGCGTGGGCTGGAAGGCGGGACCGACCCTCGGGGGCTCCCACTCAGGCGAAGCCGGCGCCCCTCGGACCCCACGCCCGCCGCGCCCGCCAACCCCTCCCCGGCCGCGGGCGCGCGCGCCTCACCTAGTCGGCGGCGCGGTAGAGCAGGAGGAGCTGGAGGAGGAGGAAGAGGAGGAAGAGAGGGCCGGGAGTCGCTGGGTGGCGGCGATGCCTGGCAGGGGAGGGAGAGGAGGAGGGGAGGAGCAGGAGGCGCCCGCGGAGGAGGAGCCGGGCGCCGGCTGGCGGGCGGGCGGCTTTGTCTCCACTGCGCCGTCGACCCTGCGTCACCATGGCAACCGCCGGGCCCCGGCGGAGCGCAGACCCCCGGGCTCCAAGGTCCAGCACCTGCCCTGACCCGTGTTTCCCTGCCCTTCGCCCAAGCAGCCGGGATGTTCCGAGGGGACAAGGACGCCGCCGTGAACCAGCGCCACCACGGACACTCCCCTCTATCCTTCGCTTGCGTATCGCGGGTTTCGCCCCAGTCCTGCCAGTTGTCACCTCCACGCCAGCGGGCGCGCTGCGCTCCCGCACAGGACACGCAAAGCCTTGTCACCCACCGCGCCTTTCTCCTAGCGAGCTCCACCCTCCAACTGGAAATTCTCCTGCGGGAGAAGAAAGAGCAGCGCGAAGTGATAAAGTGTTAAGCAACTGATACTCGGTGCTCCTGCTGCCACTGCCGCAGCGCGCCGGGCTGCCAAGGGCCAGGGACGCGCTCCTCCTCCCTCCTCCGCCCCGGCCGCCCCATGGCGCGCCCCTGCCTGGGA
Organism: Dolichotis patagonum; assembly: GCA_004027295.1. NCBI lineage: Eukaryota > Metazoa > Chordata > Mammalia > Rodentia > Caviidae > Dolichotis > Dolichotis patagonum. The sequence goes on from PVJX010038599.1 coordinate 9,249, forward strand.
CCGCGCACCTGTCCTCGCGGACTCCGGGAGGAAAGGCGGAGGGGCTCTCTGGGAACACAGCACACCCTTAAAGCCCACAAGCGACAACACAACTTTTATTCAGGCTGTTCTTTGGGTCTGGCGGTTACCGGCTGTGATTGCTAAGCCTCTGCATGAGCATAGAATGTGTCCTGTACTGGGAGCCCTGGCACTAGGAGAGGAGAGATGCTCACCTTGGCAAGGTGAGAGAAGAAGTGCACTCCTCTCCTAAGGAAATTTTTGGAAAGGGAGGGAAAAGTACCAGGCGACCCTGGGTCACACTTCCTTTAAAGGACAAACCGGAGGGCAGCTCCTGGGGTGAATGAGTCATCACTGCCTGCTATGTTTTCTTGACCGATCAGTTACCGAATCCAAAATCTACAGCGTCCTCCTCTAGAGCTCTGGGAGCGTAGTATTGATTTTCTGTCATTTGTGAATCACCAATGGAATGTCAATAACTTATGATAAAAACCTGAATGGCTGATATGTTCTGGGCTCGCTACCTATTGGAGAAACCACAAAGCAGAACAATGTATTACCAGTTGGAGCCACACATTTTAACTAATGAAAAGCGGAGATCCATTTTATGAAAAAAGATGAAAGCAGCTGGCTCCTCAGAAAGGTCGGCCACTTTCCTGTAATGAGAATATTAGTACTTTCAGATGAAGTCAAGAGAAAGATGTCTTTCTGACAGGCCGTTAAGCAATTTGGAAATACATTTTCAAAATTCAAACTGCATACACATTTCCCCCAGCTATCTCCATGTTAGACATCTGTTACACAAAAGCACATAAAGGTGTCATGAAACATATAGGAAAGTGTATGTTGCAGCAGTTTTGTAATACTAAAAATCTGAACCAAATGGAGTACCCACACTAGTGACATGGTCAAATAAATTTGGCACATGTATACTATATAATACTATGTGTCCATTGAAAAGAATAAAATGCATAGAAAGATACAGATTTATTATTAAAAGAAACATGAATGTTAGGAAAATATGTTTGGAGTGATCCCAATCTGTATAAAAACTTTCTACATACCAATATAGATAGTGCCACGGGTTAGATGCAGTTTGTCCCCCAAGGGTTATATGCTAGAAGCTTCATTCCAATGTAAGGGTATTGAGAGGTGGTGGGACCTTTAAGAGGTGCCACTGAGTGGGTGGTAATTGGGTCCTGACTGCCCTTGGGAAGGGATTAATGTGGTCCATGGAGTGAGGTAGGTCTTGAAGGAGAGGATTTACAAGAGTGAGCCTGGCCCCTCCCTGCTCTCACCATGTGATCTCTAGCACACTCTCCTGCCATATGATGCCACCAGCCACAAAACCTTCATCAGATGCCAATAGAGCGTCATGCTCTTGAGCTGTCAAAACCTTGAGCCAAAAGAAACTTCCCTTTTTTATAAAGTACCCAGACTCAGGTTGTTTGCTATAATGACACATAATGAGCTAAGAGAAAAATGAAAGGAGGGAGGAGGAGAAAGAGAACAGAAGTACTGAGTTCCTATTAACTAGAGGGAGAACTGAAAGAACTATCACTTGTTGCTATGTATAATTCAGTGTATTTAGTTTACTTTTAAATGAGCATTCATTAGTAATTTATCAACAAAGAATCAAAAGCAAAGAGTCTTTATAAATGTGCATTGACCTGGATATTACTGACTGGCTGGAAACAATCCAGAATAGAAAACAAACAAACAAAAAACATTAAGTTGACTATCTCTTCCCTCGGATGCTGAAGGTATCAGAAATTGCCTTGGTTCCCCACTTAGTAACTTCCTTAAGCACCTTGTCCTGCCTTTTTTTTGTGTGTGTGTGAGGAGTTCTACACATTCATTTTTTCCAGGAGTGTTTAGCCTTATTTTAAGTCTGCTTGCATTCTGCCTTAGAAAAAATTAAGATTGTGAGGAAACTATCCTTCTAAAATGTGCAGCCTCACACACCAAGGGGGAAAGTGTCAATTTTTAGTCATTAGCTAAACTGCAAATGAAGATACTAAAAGTTAGAAATGATTATGTGAGTGCGTGACTAGACTTTCTTATTCTCATCATTTTTGAAATGAGATTAAAATAATCAATTTGCTTTCCTAAAAAAGTTGTCTGGAGCTTTGCAGTCCAATCCAGTGGTCATCAGACACCTGTACATTAGCAAATGACCACCAGCTAATTGGAACTGACATCTTCAGAAAGTGAAAGGTACACACTAGATTTTGAAGACTGCAAATAATAACTTTTGAAAGTATATCTCATTAATAAGGTTTTATGGATTATATATTGAAATAATATTTTGGATATACTGAGTTAAATAAAATATTACTAAAATTGTAACACTTGCTTAGTTTTACTTCTTTAACATAAGTACTAGAAAATTTGAATTATGTGGCATGTTGGACAACTTCACTTTACAATTCGTGTTTATGGTAATATATGATTAAGAAAGCTAAAGTTAGCTGTTCTTCTTAACATCTACTTAATACAAAATATAATCACCTAATTAATGCTTCCCAATCCATAAGGTTGCCACAATAGGGCAATTTATGTTAAATAATTTTATTTTATTAGAAAGCTATTATATTCAAACATGAGTCATGTGGTTATATATTAGAAAGATTTTAGCACAGACACTAAAATCAAATTATCTGACCAGAATTCCAGCTCCAGTTTATCAAATCCATGGCCCCCAAGCAATTCTAGTTTATCAATTCTATGACCTTACAAACAATTTAAAACAGCCATTCCCCAGTGGCCTCACCTATAAAATAGGTCTTGGTCTCACAGTGATTTACTTAGTTCATTGAGTTGTTTTTAAAATAAGATAGATGAAATACACATACATTTCTAAGTAGGCTACCTGACCACATACAATAAATTTTGGTTATTATTATTTTCATTATTATACTTTGTTGGATCTCTCACTTATTCTATCAACCTCCAATTAGTTATTTAGTCTATATGTAAAACAAATCTTACCTTCAAATGGTCTGATTGGCTCTGCAACTGAGCCATCAAAATGTGATTCAGTCTATCCTTACACTGGTCATAACATCACCAAGTCAAAGATGTGTTTTAAATCATTTTAAGTGAGCAAAATAAATCAAACATTTCAATTACCACATCACATTCATAATAATTTTACCTTGATAAGCTAGTAAATTTTCCAAGTTTAAAAAAGTGCAGCAAATATTCATAAGTTTAAATCCCTAATATCATAAAGTAAATAATATATTCCTACCAAAGCATTTGCATAAAAATTTTCTCACTATATAATTTTAACTTTTGTCCACCTAAATTCTTATTTTTCTCATAGTTAGTCATAGTAGTAGCTAGTATTTATTGCACATTGTATCCAAGGTCATGATATCCAATTATTCAGTACCAAGACTACCAGATTCCTCACCACCACACACTAAAGATTCAATAAAAGGAAAAATAATGTGTATTAACTTTTACCTTTTTACATAATCAAAAACTAAAAGGAAAAACAATTATCCTAAGAAATATTTTTAATTTATTTGAAAGCCTGAGCCCAAATGTGTTTCATCCCATTAAGCTATGAATTTTGGAATAGGCAGAGAAGAAAAGCAAGCTTCAGTATTCCCTCATTACAACCTCATTAAGTAGCAGCTCCTTGGGATCCTGCCTTCTAGCCATGTTCTGACGTTGGTTAATGGAGTGATATGAACACATTCAAAACACATTAAAAAATATGTGTCTTCAAATTCATTTGCTTCATGGAAAATTTTTTAAATTTGGCTGGAAAAAACCCAACTCTTACCATTCAGAAGGGTTGAAAATTGGAAGCACACCCTCAGCTGAGCCAATAGAAGCTGGAAACTTGGAGCTCACAAATTCTTCTCCTGATGGCCCTCCGAGGCACTGGGCAAATCTGCTCTACAAAGCAAATGTTGACTATCATATCCCTGCAAGTAGAGAAAAACACGCTCCTTTTGTACTGCTCCTATGTGGCATGGACATCCCAGCTCAAAAGAAGTACGCTGGTCCCCTGGACTCAATAATCTCTGGCCGTAGAGGGCAGTTTCAACCATGTTTGCTTCAAAGACTCTGAGAGGGGCCAAACTGGCATTCTCAATTCTTTCATCCTAGTGACCAAGCCAAATAAAAGATTCAGCAACCAAATGATGTGAATTTTATCTAATTCAAAATGATCTCTATATATGGTGTATGGGTTTACAAAAGACTCTGGTATGCCCTAGTGATTTTAGCAATGAGAACACGAAGGACACCTAGCTGTCTCATCGATGCCAGAGTCCCTTAATTGCCTAGAGAACTCAAGGAAACAGCCTCAACACTGTCATTTAATATATGAGGGAAGCAGAAACAAACCATTTCCTTTCCACACAGAAAAGATGAATTTTGAAACATCCTTGCTGCTGAACCAAGGTTATGAAAAATCTTGTCAATGATCAATAATGGAGAAACACTGAACCTCTGAGCTATTTGACATATCAGTATCAGTGTGAGAAAGGTCACCTCTCATTACAGAAATGTGTCCTTTAAGAACTCCAGAGAATATAGCCAAAAGTAAATGGGATTGAGAAACATATTCTTATTCATCATTTATTACCTTCCTGTGTTTATTGTGTAGCCTGTTTAAAAATATACACATATGATTTCCTAATGGGAAAAATGGCATGGAAACAGAATTAAGGAAATAAATTCATCACAATTCCCTGCCAACAGGTCTCTATGCAAAGATCCAACACAATAGTTCAGCCAAAAGTATTAATTTAATATTGATCAAGCCATACTAAAGTAAACTTTTGGTGTGCTTTAATCTGGTTCGAGTAAGTTTCTTTAAATAAATTAACTTTTGGCTGTCTGGAAAATTCAGAGCATGCAAGACATTGTCTCCTTTTCTTGATGAGTAAGTAGGAGCTCACATCTGTTTTCAGGGCCCTTCAGCCTCTGAACTTATTTCATTTCAGTAGCAGAATGTAAACTCATTCCAGTATTATCTGGCTTAAATCCACAGTTCGTTTACTTATTGACCCCTGACACAGCTGCAAATTAGCTGTTAGCAGGATGGAAATGGTTTGTTTCTAGTTTCCTCACGTATAAAAAGGAAGTATTGAGGCCCTGTCCTTATCGCCAGCAATGATTCGACAAACGTGAATTGGATTATTTAATAAAGCTCCTTGATCAAAGCTTCTGTGAGACTCTAATGCCATCATAACTATTGGAAAGAACAAAAAGCTACAAGAAGTATCAGAGGGAAATTGTGTGTTATAAACACTCATATAATAGTATAACTAGTTTAAAAGCTCTCCTGGTGACTGTATCTTTCCAATATTATAAATGAAGAACTTTGTGCCATCAAAAACAAGCCTAAAGCATAGTGACCAAACAGGCTCTTCATGAATGGGATAGACAACATCTCAAAGGAAAGATGCATGGCCGCATTGTCCCCTGCCACCTTACCTTCCAGATGACAGTGCACCTTCCTTTGCTATCTGGCCACAGATCACAAGAAATACTCAGATGTGGGCTTAACTGCAGCTGGATGTGGCAGATATAGGAAAAGTTCCACTCCCTGGTTGAGGAGGATACTAACAAGGGACAAAGCAGTACTGCTAGATAAAATGCTAGAACTGCAACCTTTGGGACACACATTCAAGGCCGCAGTAAAAGACTAAACTAGCACTGAGTCCCAAAATGACAGAATGGAAGCTTAGTCTCTATGAAAAACCAAATATTAAATCACAGCATCTTTCTGTTTCCCCAGCGTATTAAATTTCCCAACATGAAGATGGAGTCTGAAAAACCCACCCCAAATACTCACGTTACCACCACAAACAAGGCTGTGATCGTCCATTTTGTGTGGTTGTAGCAGAATGTCTGAGGCTGGGTAGTTTATAAAGGACAGGTTTATTTCTGACAGTTCTGGAGGCCAGAAGTACAAGGTCAATGGGTTCAAATCCTGGGACGGTCTTCTTGCTACATCTTCCCATAGTGGAAGGAAAAAGGAAAGAGTGTGCGCATGTAAGAGAGGGTGGGCTAAACTTATCTTTCTATTGAATCCCAATCCCGCGATAGTGACACTAATCTAGTCATGACAGTGCAGTCCTCACAACTTAATCATCTCTTACACCTCTCAGGGCAGGGAATATAGCTCAGTGGCTTAACACCTGCCTGGCGGAGTGCAAGGTCATGAGTTCAATTCCCAGTACCAAAAAAAAAAAGTCCTACTCCTCAACCATGTTGCACTGGGGAGTACATTTCAATACATGAAACTTGGGGAACACATTCAAACCACTCCAGACCAGAGGCCATCTATCTCCTCAACTGGCAAGTTTTTAAAGACCACTCTAGTTTATGGAGAATGAGTTTCTGGCAAGCAAATAGGGAGTCCCCATGAATAGATTATTAGTTCAGTAGATCAGAGACCCTAGTTCAGTAGTTGAGAGACCCTAGGCTGAGGTAGTGGGTAGCAATGGAGATGAAGATTAAAGAAGCATTTGGGGGAGAAATGAAAGCAGGGAGGTCTTGATAAGAGGCTTCCTCCAGGACACGAAGGAGAACAAAAGTGCCAAGACTCCCTCGCAGCTTTCTAGCCTGTCTTGAAGGAGGATTCTGCTGGCTAATCTGATTATCAAACTTGAAAGAAGAGCTTGAGATCAGTTGGTAGAAGTGGACAGAGCTGAGAGGTCATGATGCCTACTTAGTTAAGGCTGACTGTCATGCTGATCCCTGCATGGGGGAAAGATAAGCAGAGCAGAGAGACAGCGAGAGAGGCAGACTCCAGCTCTTTGTCCGCAGAAGTCCTCTAGGGACCTCACAGGCTTGCTGTCTGTTCTTGGAATATATCAGATGCTCTCCTTTCTTAGTTCCTTGCCTCTGTTCCTAACCTGGGATGTTCTTCCTGCCAGGCTCACAAGGCTGTCTCCCTTGTTTCCACAGACTTCATCATCTTTTGATTTCCTTACCTGTGCCTTGTCCTGGGCCCTGGGCCACA
>PVJX010038600.1:0-16226 GCA_004027295.1 Dolichotis patagonum
AGGAAATTAGGGATGATTACCATATGTCCTCTTATTTTTGGAATAGCTAACCATGTTCTCAAGTCTAGCATAACTAGACAAACTGGAACAGTCTTATAATGGCTCCAGTGCTTTGTGTTTATTAATGTTATATACTGCTGAGACATCATGGTAACCACTGTAGATCACCTTGTATTGCGGTTATATATGACTTTTTTGCTTCATGCTTTTCTAGGAATTGTTTTGTTTTATTTTGCTTTGTTTTGTTCTTACCTCTAATACAGAAAGGATAGATATACATTTAGAGACTCGTGCATGTGTAGAGCTTATAAACAGTTTACAAGAACCAACTATGTAACACATGTTGAAATGAACAGCTACTTTGAAGAAAAACAGACACTACAGTACCCAGTGCTGATTCCATAATGTCATGATGTATAATCCAGCAATACTGTCATTCTTCGTTCAAAGTGATTTTAGCTTGTTTTGTTTTGTTTAAGCTCAACACACATGAAGGTATGGACAGCTGTTTTTAGGAGAATGAGAGACACTATGACAGCCATTCTCAACTTCCCTATTGTCTGGTCTTGAAGACCTAAGATGCTCTCCTGGTCCTGCTCAGATCAATTCCATACTATGTTGTTTCATGTGAATTCCCTGTATGTGACAATATGGACAACTATTTGGAAGAAAACAAGAGTCAATACGACAGAGAGTGAATATCTCCAATTGTCTAGTTTTGGAATTTATGTCCCTTACATTGCTTTCTTGTGATCTGCTTTGTTCTGTTTTGTTGTGTTTAATTTTACCCTTTTGATATAATGGAATGTATATTTGAGTGGGTAAGATGGATGACCATATTGCTGGGTTTTTTAGTCAGATCGTGGAACAGAACTGTTAACAGACTCACTGTTTGAATGTCTACTTTACATGTTTTAACTTTATAATTTGAACAACTATTTCCAAGAAGTCAGTATGTAATTTGTCAAGTAATAATCTCTTAGGTTTTATTGTTGTTTTTGTTTTCCTTTTTTCCTTGGAATTCTGTATTGTTGCTACCCTTTATTCTGTTTTGTTTTGTTTTTTGTTCTTTCTTCTCTTTAAATAAAATTTTAAAAAGATATGAATTAATATCCTTAAGTCATGCTTCTTAAAATTTCACTGACTCTTATACTTTGATTTTAATAGGTAAAATGTATTGATAATATCTGAATTTAATATCTCTTTGCATAAGAAATATATAGTTTTTTCTCTCTCTTCTATATTTTACATAAATATTGTATTTTGTTTTCTAAGAGGATTGGATTATAAACATTATATAGCTAGAGTCATTTAAAATATTTTTTAAAAAAATAATGTTTACAATGCACCACAATAAGTGATCAACGAGTCAGAGGAGATTTATGACAAATTTTCATCAGGAATCACCTGTGCTGGAACAAATTCTGGCTAATTTGTTGAGCCACTTTGCTTTCAGATCACTGATGTCTTCCTTAATGAAATTTCCACTTTAACCTCCAAGTTATGGAATGCTAAATAACACCCTGATCTCTGTTGTGTGATGTTTTCAGGTATAGACGTTTGTCACTTTAACAGAAATGAGAAATTTGAAATATTTGAAAATAAATATGCATTAAATGCCAAATTCCCTTAGATTAAGATTGAGAAACAGCTTCATTTTCATAATAAATTCTACTCTGGTTATTAGAAGATGATTGTCCTGGGAAATCAAAATCTTTGTGCAGTAGTTGAGTTTAGATCTCATAAAATGTGCATGTTTAGTCTGACCTTGGAAAATGAACAGCTCAGGAATCAAGTTTCCTCATTAATAGAGTAATAACTATTTCATTTAGTTGTTATGAGAAATGAAAGATGACAAATGCCTTACTACCCATTAAATTGTAAATCTGTCTCTTCATTCATTCTATAGAGAGCAGGATATTTTTGCTTGGGGCTTATGCACTGTGTAATTTTACACATTGGACTAGTTTACAGTATGATGAAGGCAGGAGAGAGTCCTCTAAGTGTGTGTACTTCACAAATTTTTCTTAGCCTACTCTTCTTGAGAGGGGGAATTAGCAAGTAAATTAGAATAATATCCAAGATTATTAAAGTAATCATATTTTCAAACCCTGAAAATTTTACTTTTTTATACTGGTCTTCAAATTTCTTATTAAAACAATATGTAGATAAGACAAGAATATCTCTAATAATTTTTCTAGTCAAACTAATCCATATACATCACAGAATGAGTAGATATATCAATTTCTAGTCAACAAAAAGACCAAGAAAAGATAAGAAGATTTAATAATAACTCAAGAACTGGTAAGGATACCCATCAAGAATAAGAAATGTATCAGCATGATTGAACTGCTACAACAAAAATTCGCAGTGTTTGTGAATTATTTTTCACAGTTCTGGAAGCTAGAAATCCAAGAGCAATATGCAAAAATAATCAGTTTCCCATGAGAGCAATTTCCTAGCTTATAGGTGAGCAGACTGATTCTAAATCATCACATAATTATGTGGTGCTTATGCAGAGAAAGAGGGACAGAGACCTCAGATTTTATTCTTTTTATATACTTAGAAGGGTACCAGTCCTAGCCCATTAAGACCCTACCTTCAGGACCTCATCAACACTAATTAGTTCTTAGTTCCTTAAATGTTTGCTCTTTGAATAAAGTCATATTGGGAGCTATGGATTCAACATATGAATTTGTGGGGACAAGAATACTATTTAGTATATAACAGGGATAATGGCTAAAATGAATGAGCAGAAAATGTATAGTGTAAAGATGCCATGTGTTTATTCCATACACCTGTTCACATACCTAGCCATTTCGTCTAGGAGAGTAAATTATGTTTATTTTAGTTTTCCTCTGTGTTAAATGACTCCAATTTGCTTCTTTAGACAAATGTAAAAAGTAGAACTTTTCTTCCCCAAAGCAGATTATAGAAGCTGTAATTTTCTCCTGTCTTTATTTCTGGAAACTGACCAAGAAGAAGTTTTCTGAACTACCCCAATTACAAAGACCTACCGCTTAAAGAACACAAGAAGAATGCTGAAGTAAATGGCAATAGCTGTGCTGCTACTCAGTCTATCAGCATTTTGTACAATCACATTTCAATGGAGTTGTCCTTGCATTACTAATGCCTATGCAATGAATTGTCCATAAATATGCAAGTGGACAGGTTTGAAGAACTTCTGGACAATGGATTAACAAAAGGCTCACAAAAAAGGTGGACATGAACCCACCCATGTGTCAACACAGCAGCACTCTCCACACGGACTGAAGCCCCTATGCTAGGAATAATTTCAAAGCTTAGGTTATATGTATTCTCGCCTGGCTGCTTATTTATATAATTTAAAATATCCTTTACAACAAACTAGTAAATGTGAATATAGTGTTTCTCTGAATTCTCCAGCGAATCAATTTTACTGGAGGAGGTGTAAGTTTGTAAACAATTTGTAATTGGTTATTCAACTAGAAGTTCTGAGGCCTGAGCTAGAAACTGTAAATGACATGAGGCTAGTCTTGGGAACTGAACCCCCATTTTGTGGGATGTGTTACTATGCCCAGACCAGTAGTGTCAGATCTCAATTAAATTAAATGATATCCTGTCTTTTGAGGGATTCTTACTTGCTGGTGGGGAAAATTCTTGTACTTTCTGAGGGCATAGAAGTGTTATGCATTGACAGTGGTGTGAAAGCAGAGCAAAAATAAGGCATTTGCTTTTTTCATTTTAAACAGAAAAAAGTAAGAAATAACAGTTTTGAAACTGAAACTAAAACTGTTTCAAAACAGGCTAGTAGAAGAGTAATAGTAAACAGCACATTACATATTGCTATACTCACAGTTGTTGATACAGGCATGAAACATTATCCAGAAACTTCTACACAAAACTTCTCCTCAGTAAACCAAGAGAAACCAGCTGAATAACTATCTTAACTGTAATATAAACTTTCTCTCCTTTTCCCTTTCTCCCATCACAATATTTCTGTTTCTTTTGAACAGTTTTTTCCCTATTCACAATGTCTATTGTCCATGTTGGATCTTTTAGATCCTTTTAGATTCTCACAGTAGTGAGGCAATACAATGTTTACACATGTGGGTCTGGTTTATTTCATTTGCAAATATGGTCTTAAGTTGCATCCATTTACCTATAAAAGTATTCTGTTTAAATTTTAAAAACATTTTTTTAGTCCATTCCTCAGTTGATGGATATTTGGGTTATTTCTAAGATTTAGCTATTACCAATTGTGCTGCTATAAACATAAGTGCACATATATCACTGTGGTTTGATGTTTTTAATTCTTCTGGGCAGATAACCAGAAGGAGCATGGCTGGGTCAAACTGTACCTCTAATCCTAGTTTTTAAAAGAGTCGCCACACTGATTTCCAGAGTGGTTGCACTGTCTACTTTCCCACCAACAGTGGACAAGGGTTCTTTTCCCCTACAATTCCAACAGCATTTGTTATTGGTTGATTTCTTGATGGCAGTCTTTCTTTCTGGAGTGAGATGAAATCTCAGTGTTGTCTTAATTTGTATTTTTCAAAACTTTGCTTTTTCTAAAAAACCATGCATCCATCCATTCGTTGAGTAAGCAAGCATAAGACAACTTTTAAAATCCAGTAATAGAGTTAGAATCTCTTAAATGTAAAATGAGAGAAGCTAATTATATAAAATACGTTAAATTGAAGAAATCTCAAGTAACTAAAAAATTCATAATGCATTTCTTGTAACTAAACTCTGATTCAGAAGGAAAAAGATCACACAAAATGATATTAAAAAAAGGCAAGAGATATACAGCAGGTATGATTGAAAATCAAAATAATCTCACACAACCTCAGCAATTTTACAAATCCATGTAATATAAATTAATTTCTACAAAATAAATATTACTATTTTGCACTCAAAATTGTGAAACAATCCTTGGGTTAATTGAAATCAATTAAAACACTATCTGCAATGTTCAAGGGACACATCATTGCTCAGTTTTATATAGGTATAGAAAAAACTTAGAAAACTTAAGATTCATTGTATTATGCTGAATTATGCTGACAAAGCTACTACTAATATTGACCCTCCACAGAAATATTTATACTAATTTCAGTTATAGATTTAATGAAAAAGTATAAGTAAAATATTAGTATATAAAATTTACTAATTTCAGTTACTAGATTTAATGAAAAAGTATAAATAAAATATTAAGATAGAACATTTAATTAGTAATTTATCTATTTTTGGAAAATTATTGCTCCTCAAAAAATACAAGGATGGTAAAAACTATAAACTGTTGTTATAATTAATCAGTTTGTCAGGTATATTTATTTGAAAAAACAGTGACTATGGTTCACTCCATGAATGATGGCTGTAAAGAGAAAATCTTATGCCACACCAAAATTAAACAGCAATATTCATTAAGATTGGCCAGCACTGGCCAACACTGGCCAGCAATATTCATTAAGATCAATTTTCCCACATACATCTCTATGGACAGTATTAAATTTCAGGTTGTATACCCTTATTTTAGTCCTCTCTCACTGTATAAAGAAACTACTCCATAGTTCAGGACTTCAATAGAAATTTTTATTTTTATGCTTGCAATTCTCTGGGAAGTTGCTATGACCTGTATCATGATATTGGGTTGAAATTTCAAAGTTGGCATTGCTATTCTACTCAGATTTGCATAGCAAAATATTACACACTGGGAAGTTTGAACAGAAAATTATTTTCTCATGGTTTTGTAGGACAGCAGTCCAAGATTATTTTTTCTAAGATTACTTTTCTTGTGTTAAAAATGGCCTCATTTTTCTTGTCCTCACAGGGATTTTCTTGAGCAGGTATATTCCTAGATTTCTGTACTCTCTTTAGAACACCAGGCTTATTGAATAATGGATAGACCTTTCTGTCATCAATTATTCTTAATTCCTTCTTCATACACTGTATTTCCAAATACCTTGGCGCTAAAGGTTTCAATTTACAAGTATTGAGAGAGACACAACTTAGTACAAAACAATGCCATTATTATTCAACTCTCTGGTACAGTTGGGGTGCCTGAACTCTGCAAGCTGATAGACATTCCTCTTTCTCCAAAGTCTATCCACTATGACTAGTTTAGGATTCCCTTCAGCATGCTGGTTTCAGGGCAGTCATATTTCTCATACGGTGTCAGTATGAAGTAAACAGAAGTTTCAAAGTGTCTTCTTGCAGACAATTTAAGGAAAAGACAGTGTATGTAATTTCTTCTCTATTATATTAATCAAAAGAAGTCACCAAATAGCTCATATCTAGAAAAGATGAAGTGAGAAAATGAATTTCCTTTTGTCTGGATCAGGATAAGGGAAGGAACTGAGAATATCTTACATTCCTTCCACATCCTTGAAAGGTATTAATGTTCCCATTGTGAATCACCTAGAAAAACTAATACTGATATAGGAAATAAATTTCATGAAAGGGGTGTTTCTGAGGTTAAAGCCAAAAGGTTCTCTTTCTGGGTAATGTAGGCAAATGCTACCCTCTAGATGGCTGAAACAGTTGTGAGGAAGACGTTGATTGAAATTGCTTAAGAACCCCATTTTGAGTCACTTTTGCTTTACTCTCTGGCCTATAATTCTCAAACATCGTCCTTACTTTTTCATCAAACTATTCAAATTATAACATTGTATTAGCTCTTTCTGGAAAGAACAGAGAATTTGTATCTATTCCTGAATGACACAGCAATGTCAAAAGCCCAAAAGTCAAGAGTTTATTGGTAGAAGACAGACCAACACCGGAACCACAATAAGTTATCTATAACAGAGACATTAATAAGAAAACATAAAGTCTTGGTGCCTAATCTTACAAGAGACAGTAATTTTGGGAAAATATTGAAAAAAACACCATAATTTGGATGAAAGAAGACATCATACACAATCCTATTTTATGATCTGGTCACGCTTAAAATCATTCATGTTACCTCACACATATAAAGTAAAATACAAGCATGATAAGATAATATGAAAGACCTTGTATGGTCTTGAATCCATAGATGACATATATTGCTCAAAAATCTTAATAAAATATAGTATATATCTTTCCTGGTTGAGACAGCTTCCCTCAGATTTTTTAGTAGAATTTAATATCTAACACAATTCAGAAGTATTGTTTTACTACCTGATATTTTACTTTACTTCTATTAGAGTTTACCTTCACTTTCAGTTCTATCAGTCTTCTATCTTTTCACAATTTCACAACTTTATTCACTATTTATCTGAGCCTGAATTCTCTTACCTTTTTTTTGTTCCCTCAGAACAAATTGGAGAGCCCACCTCTCCAATGAAACATTTTATGCTACTGAACCTTACCTCCTGATGATTCTGTCTACTATATTGGGAGCCATTTGATAATATGGACTTCATTCCCAAGGAAACTTCATTTCCAAGGAAAAATAAGAGTAAATATTTTTAAATGACAAAAGGGATGATATAATTTCACACATAACTTTTAAATGTAGAACTACTTTTTGGCCCTCAAAACTGAGAAATTTAGATTTTGAAGAAACTTGGCAAAATCACAAATTATTCTCCATATGTTCTTCCTGAGATACACATGCATACTGAAATCTAGGGAAAATATTCAGGGTTACATAGACCTTTAAAATAAATGTGAAAAACAGTCACAATCAAATTTTTCTTAGTATATATTTCAATCAAATGAAATTATTACTCATCATAACAAATATGATGTGAAATTGTTTTTTAAGGTGTACTTACACATAATCTTTTCCAAGGCAAAATAAACATGATTCTGATGATATTTTGACAGTAATGTGTGTTTTTCATGTAAGATCTTTATCTTGTAAGCTCAAAAATAAATAATTTTAAGAAACATTAACCATATGGAATTATGTGTTTTTTTTTTTAAACAGAAACCATAATAACAAAAAGAGTTTGGTGAAATATTTTTGTTGAAATACAAACTCTTTACCAAACTAAAGTACCATATGCTGTGAAATTACTCTTAAAAAGTAAAACAGAAATGCTTTATAAGACAGGTCAGAAATGAAGGATTCATCCACTGGTAGACCTATCTTGAAGGAGATATGAAAATAAGATCTTCATGTAAAAGTACAGTTATATAAATGAGAAATTTCACCTTCTTAATGAAAGAGCAATGAAAAAAGAACAAATGAAAGTAAAAATAAGATTTTAAAATTTTCTTTATGACAATTCTTTCAAAAGATACTTGTTTAAAGTGATAACACTAATATTGGCAATGTACTGCAAATAAAGCAAATGACAATAATGCCGTAGGGAAATAAGAGAGTACCTGAGAATACTCTGATAAAACATCTAGAATACAAGTGAAGTGGTATAGTATTAGATTAGAAGAAAATATGTATTAGAAATTCAAAGTCAAACATAAAATTCTTTTAAGAATATAATTAATATAATTAGAGGAGATAAAATGGAATAAAAAATAGGGAACATGCTCAATTTAAAAAATGAATTTAAATAAACCAAAATAGTTGTAGAAATCAATTACAAATATATTTTGATCTGATTATAACATTCACTTTAAATGTGAATGATCTATACATATTAAAAAGTCAGAAATTGAAGGTGGATAAATAAATAAAATTCTACAGCATGTTGCATAGCATACAATCCTTTGAATATATGTGTGTGTACATTTACCCAGATAAGTTGAAATTAAAAGGATAGAGATAAACTATATTCACACTATTCAAAATAATACTTAAGTATTATATTAATTGAGATAAAGCACTACTCAGGCAGGGAAATTAGTAGGGGTAATTAAAAAAGAAAATGTACAATAACACAGTTGTCCCATATAAAAAGTTCATACTAATCTCAACATATATACACCAAACAGGAGAATGTCAAGACATAAAGTGTAACAATTTCACGAATTAGACATCAAGTATCAATTCCTTAATTGTACAATTTGCACAAGGATAAATATCCACTTTAAATATCTTTATATCTGTTACAGAAATAAAAACAATGCTTAAGCTTATAAAAGCTAATGCATCAGACCCAGATGGTTTCCCTGCAGGATTCTACCAAACACTTAAGAGAGGAATGATATTCACTGTGTGCAATCTGTTCAAGACAATGAGAGCACAGAAATAATTTGCAACTTATTTTAAGGGGACAATATTATTCTAATATCATTAAAAATCATTTAAACCAGATCAAACTATTATAAGAAAGAAAAATCTCATATAAGTGTCTTGTGATAGTTAAAATGAAATATATTATAAAATCCTTATATAAAAATCTTGAATGAATTATCAAACGTAGTCCAATAAGGTGTGAAAAAATTGTTCATAATGACCAACCATATCAATAATTTAAAGAAGAAAAATAATATAATATTTTGAATAGAAGCAGAAAAAGTGCTTGAAAATATACATCATCCATTTCTAATTAAAACTGTTCCCCAACTTAGAATAAAATGTAGCCTCTCTTTATAAAAATATAACATAAAGCCCAACCAACATCATTTTCCTATATTGCAAAGGCAAGTATGTGGTTTCTCACTAGTTTGATTCAAAGTAAAACTCAAAATTTCTAGTTAATACAGTAAAATAAAGAAAGTAAATAAATGTATACATTTTACAAAAAGGTAATTAGACTGTCTTTATTTATACCAGACAGAATTATCTCTGAGGAAATTCCAAATAATTGATAAAATTCTCCTGGAAATAACAATCAAGTGTAATGAAGTATGAGAAAAGGTTAATATTCAGTCCACTATTCTAGATAATTGTTCAACTATAAACAATTGTACCTTGAAACTTTAAAAATATCATCTTTAATCACACCTAAAATAATTGAATATAAATCTAAGAAAGTATGTACCCAATCTATTTGTGAAGTATAAAATTCTGATAAAAAACAAACATCTAATAAATGTAAATATTGTTCATGTTCATAAATTAGAAGTCCATGTAGTCAACAAGCTAAATCTTCCTAATTTGATTTCCCAATTGATCTTTCAATTCAATAAGCTACCAGTAAAGTATTTTATAATTATCGAAACACTTTGCCTAAAATATTCATAGAAATTCTGAACTGGTATGTACAATGCTAAGTTTCAAGATTTGCTATAAAGTTATAGTAAATAATACATGCTACCATTGACCAAAGAATAGACATATATATCCATTAAAATGAACAAGATCACATACAAACAATGTACTTTCACAAAAGAAAATAGGCAATTTGATGGAGAAAGCATTCCTATTTTCAAGAAATGGTGCTAGAACATTCAATCAGAATCCACATGCAAAACAAAATGAACAGATACAGACCCATGAAAACCAACTCCAAATGAATCATAAGCCTAAATATATAAATTATATAACAGAAAAATTTTTAATAGCAAGCACATGACAGTCACTGAAAGGTTCTCAAATTGTTGATCGAAGTTTAGAAAGATCAAAAAATACACCAGTGAACATAACTTAATTGAAATTAAAAATCTTTGCTCTACCAAAAAAATCTAGAGATTGAAGAGATAAGTCAGAGTGTGAGAATATAGTGGCAAACACTTAGATGTATGTGAAACACACAGGAAAGACACACACACACACACACACACATCTCTTAAAGTTCAGCAATAAAGGTACTGACAATAAATAAACATGCAACTCAATTTTGAAAAATAGGCCAAACGTTGAGACCTGTTACTAAAGAATATATAGAAAGTAAGCAATCATTTAAAGATAGTCAATATCAGTTGTCATGAAGGGCTGACAATTTCAAGCAATGAGACAATGTCACTTGATATGTTGTTAAAATCTGAAAAATTGGATGCAAAGTCACTTTAGAATATAGCCTGGCAGTATATTAAAAGCTAAACATAATTTTATTTTATAACCTGTTAATCATGCTCCTAGGTATTTAATTAACTTATTTGAAAATACGTCCAGAAAATAGCTTATATGTGACTATTTATAGTAACTATTTTCATAATTGCAAATAGATAAATAATGAAATAAGATGCAATATAACTAGCATAGAATACAATTAAGCAGTTGAAAAGGTCTAAGGAAATCAGATTGAATAATTGGAATTAGATCCTTTTTTACTCTGAGTAAGCTTGAACTTCACTGATAAAATAGGAAAAATGGTACTGTTGACATGAAAGACTTACTTGAGATTAAGTGTGAAAAATATATGATTCAAAAAATAGTGTTCACACTTCAAGTATTATTTCTATAATCTTCCTCTACAAATCACATTACCCTGGGTTATTAGGAGAAATCACAGATACAATTCATCAAGGATATTTTAAGATTAGTATTCCTAATATTACCAAGGCCAAAAGTAAGCAAGTCTGAAAAACTGTTATTAAAAGACTACTCTAAAAAAACAAGATAGTTAGTATCATAGTATCCTATATGGAATCCAAAACAGAAAATTTACTTTAGAAGCAGATGAAAGAAATTCAAATAAAATTTAGAATTTAAACTAAAATCAATGTATTAATGTGTTTTTAAAATTGTAACAAGTCTACCTAAGTACCAATCTACATCAAAAATTTAAGATGTTATTGATGAGGGCAGAAAATGAGAGTTATAATGGAAGTCTCTATACAATTTTGAAATAATTCTATAAAACAAAAGCCATCTTAAACTAAAATTATATTCAAAAAGATTTCCAAGTCATTTAATGAAAATGATATATGTTTATAAGGTA
This sequence comes from Dolichotis patagonum, assembly GCA_004027295.1. Taxonomy (NCBI): domain Eukaryota; kingdom Metazoa; phylum Chordata; class Mammalia; order Rodentia; family Caviidae; genus Dolichotis; species Dolichotis patagonum. The sequence continues at coordinate 11,694 of PVJX010038600.1, forward strand.
AAGTGAAAAATAAGACAAAATTAATATATAATAAAATCTCCACTCAAAAAATATGTATACAAATAATTACAAGGAACTCTACTATAACATAGTGATGTTCATTTTGTCTTGGAAATACAATTGTACAATTGGCAATGTTTATTATCTTTTCATTCTTTGTGCACCTTTAAATAATACTTAAATTATAGTATGCCTATTTATGGAAATAAATGTTGAGACTTCAGCTCTGAAAGATTGAAATCCACAGTGTGGTTCTACAGTTCCTGTTAGGGAGTCAAAGTTAGTTAAAAAAAAAAAAGAAATAAAGAAAAAAGAATCCACCCATGCTGTGTTACCATAGTAATATTTTATATTACTAAAATTTATAAACATTTGATGGTTAGGAACTGTCCCGCAGTTTCAGTTGAGTAACTTATTGTATTTGAAGAATCATTTCTCTTGAGAAATTAAGCAGTTGTTTTTGAAACTGAAATATAGCTAGTCTGTCTTCTGTTGATAATTAATGTAGAACAAAGTAATATTAGGGAAGTGAAATACTCTAAAATTAATGACATCTGGCGATTCATGAACAGAAAACCGTGCCTTATGATTTAAAATAAGATTTAACTGATTTTTTTTTTTTTTTTTTTTTTTTTTTTTTACTGCAAGTCAGGACACGCTTCCATCTTAGGCTTTCTTTGTTGGATTTTCAAGGAATGTGCAATCAAGGAATAACAGAGATTGTTTTGCCAGATCACTTTGCTAGATTTAAAGTTTAATTATAAGTAAAAATCAGATTAAGTCTGGTCAGTATGGTAAGTCTATAGGTCCTTGGAAAGCCAAGACATATTTGATTAAATTATTTCAAATGTTTTTACTTCACCATTAGTAGGTAGCGGGGTTTCGATTAGTATTAATAAGTGAAAAGCTACCAAAAGTACACCAGGTCAGGGAAGGTAATATATTTGTTGTCCACTAAGCCAGACATCTCACTAGAAATATCCAATAATTTAAAAAAGTTAATAGGATTATTAACTTGTCAAGAACCAAGAACTGTTCTCAATTTCCAAGAAAAATGCTCAAGTCTCTTTGGGCTACAGGTGACTTTCTGTGACAGAGTTGGTAGGACAAAGTTGACTTTGACTTGTCCTTTCTTACCATGAGCTACAGAATTTAGATATGCTAATGTGAACTGTTATTTTCTTAGAGTGTAGAAAAGAAGGGAATTTTTTGTGTGTGGGATTCAAGCACTTAAAGATTGTTAATCCTTGACCGTCTTTTTATAGACAAAGAGAAAAATATATTTTGACATAAACTACAGGAAAACTATCTTAAAATAAGAGAAAGTATAAGGGTTTAAGGGCTCTGAGATAATGATGAATCTTATTTTTAATATAGATAAAATAAGGAATCAGGTCTTGCATGTGACTGACCTTCTACGTATATCCTGTGGGCTACACATATGTTCTAAGGAACCTGACCCTGTTCTCAATACTTTTCTACGTTACATTATTAGTTTTTCTTGTACATTATTTATCAATCCTTCCTTGTGTGCTCTCTTATTGTCTTTTAACCTGAGTTTTTTATTTGAAACTTTAGAAATATTGTGATAGCTACTATTGATGTCCGGTTGCCTTAATGTAAAGTACTGTGTTGCCTATGTTGTCCTGTTCTGATCTGCTCTGTACTGCCCTCTTTTGTTTTATTCTCTTTAAAATAAAATTAAAAAAAAATTCACAGCAAGATTTACGTTACTCAAAGATGCTCTTTGAGTATACATAATGCTTAGTGATGTAATATATACAAACACTTTTCTTCTAAGGTTTCAGTGGAAATTCATGACGATTTTGCTTAGTAGTTTGAAAGGGTTGGAGTCTCCCTAGCGTATGAATAAAGCCCAGTTCTGGGCATGTAGGTAGGTCACGCAGGAGCGTCTTCCGGGACTACATTGCAAATCCAAGTAAGCATTCTAGAGAGCTCCATCCTTTAGATGGGAGATCAAATTAAAAGCTTGCAATTACAACAAGGATTAAAATGTCACTGGAATGTTATTTGCATTCATTGGGTTAAGTGTGAAATGCTAGAAACAGAAAGATACATAGTGAAGAGAAAGAGAGAGAGGAGAGAGAGAGAGAGAGAGAGAGAGAGAGAGAGAGAGAGAGAGAGATACAGACAGAGAAAGGGAGAGACAGAATTTTCAGATGCAGCAGAATTTAACAGTTTAACAATCCTACACACTTTTCCTTGCACATATAAACACTGGGTTTGAAATCATTCATTGCTTATTAGATGCAGTTTGCAGCCTTTTTTACTGCACTCTTTGCCCTAGAAGGCTAACTGGTGTAGAACTACATCATTAGCAAGCTTGCTTCCGGCATCGAGAGGCTAGACTAGCGTGAGATCTAAAGATGTGATGAAAACGTGTTCAGGGCAATTATTCTCAATTTCTCCTTCATGAGGCACAGCTCTTCTGTATGGCTTGTGTCTCCAGATTCTTATGTCTGTTTTCTTTCTTCAAATGAGGTTACAGCTGCTTCTATTGCTGCATTATTCTGTAAGTTTTCATGCTCACATCTTTGTAAACAGTCTCATTATATTTACACAGAAGCTTTCAATTTCATGTCATCTGTTTTTGCAATTAGCCATATGAACACAGATACATACACAGATACAAATATGTGTAACACGCACACACAAAATATTATAGTGTGATATTAAATTTATTTCTGGTATTGATTTCCCTCATTAAAATGCTGCATTTCTTTTAGATTTGTTGTACAAATTCAGTTACAGGATGAAGAATAAAACCATGAAATGTTATTCTTAATCAAATTATCTGATAAAGTTCCCAAATAATTTTGCTATCTAAAATTAATCAGTCACTCTAAAAAAAGATAATAGATACAGAAAAACCCTTTAAATAAATATTTACTTAAATATTTAGCATATACATGATGGTGAGATTTATAAAAATGGGTATAACAGCTGACACCTGTCACATATTTTAGAAAAAAATCATATGAATTATTTCCCTTTATTCTTATGAGAATCCTATAAAATACATATTCTTTCAGGTGAATAAACTTGTGACTTCTGATATTAATATTTTTCTGTTACCAAAGTTTTTTCTATTAAAAATCTGAATTTTCCATAAGGGAACCAGTAAATGATATAAATGTTTAGATATAAATGTTTAGTAAGAACTAAAATTTTAAGTGATAAAGTGAAGAAGAAAACTAAAGTCAGTGTAGGAGCTAAGCAGGTGCAGAGTGGTAGGAGAGAATTTCTCACAGAGACTCAATGGATGGAAGTCTTAGGACAGTTAGACATCTGACATAGCTGAGGAAAAGACGGAATGACACAGGCCAAATTATCATTACCGTTATCCCCTAGACATAACTTAAGGAAAATGTTCCAGAGACCATATTAGCTTAGTGATGGGTGAAATTTACAATCTCATAAACAACGAAAGCATTTTTCAATGAAGTGCGGTGTAGTACAAGATGGATTCAGTATTAACTTTCCAAATGTGTACAAATTATTTTTTGTTAGATTGATTCATAAGTGTTTCACATATTTGGTTGCTATTTTGAAGTGTGTGTGATTTCTATACTTTCTCTCTCAGCGAGTTTGTGGGTGTACAGGAATGTTATTGATTTTTAAGTGTTGACTTTCTACCAGCTACACTACTGAATTTGGTTAGTAAATCTAGAAATCTTTTGGTGGAGTCTTTGGGGTCTTCTATGTAGAATATCATATCCTCTGTAAATAATGATAGTTTCATGTATTCTTTTCCTATCCTTATTCCTTTTATTTATCTCTCTTGTCTAAATGCTCTGGTTAATGTTTCCAGAACTATATTGAACAGGAGTGGTGATAGTGTTCCTCTTGTTTTGTTCCTGATTTTAGAGTGACAGTTTTCAGTTTCTGTCCATTTAGTATGATGTTGTGAAGGGTCACAAAAACCCAAGTAAAAAGGTGCTTATACTAGTTTTCTAGGGCTACATATGACATAAGAACACAATTGGGATGGATTAAACAACAGAATTTATTATCTTGTAGGTCCAGCATCTAGAAGGTATCTGGGTCTTCCTGATGCCTATCAGGAAAAAAATTGTTCCTCGTATCTCTCTAGCTTCTGGATACTCGCCGCAATCTTCAGCCTATAGATGCTTCACTTTGATCTCTGCCTCTATGCTCATATGGTGTTCTCCCTGTGTGCATATCTGTGTCTAAATCTGTCCTTTTTGTAAGGACAATAATCTGATTGGATTAGAAACCCATCCTACTCCAGCCTGACCTCAATTAATTACATCTGCAAAGACTTTCCTTCCATACAAGGTGACATTCTGGGGTGTTGGGGGTTAAGACTTCAATTGCGAATTTTCAATCTAGGGAACAATTCAACTTATAATAGTATCTAATGAACAAAAGTGTTGCATAATATACTATGTCTCAAGTAGCTCAAATTCTGAAGTCTGAAACATTTATTTTAGTGTGAAATACTAACTAGACTAACTCATTACACAAGTATTCAGTAGATATCAACAATAG
>PVJX010038601.1:0-16238 GCA_004027295.1 Dolichotis patagonum
TTTGTAGCAAAACTCAAAATGAGCTTAAATACAGTCATTACCTTTTTGCCAGGCATATTTTAAAAGCTCATTTCATAAAACTAGCAAGTAAAAACTCATAAAAACAAATTAACAGTTGAATAAATAATCTCCATGTTAGAGTTGGGCTGTTTTATTAAACAATGATAGCAACTGGATGATTCTAAAATCTCTTCCAGCTCCGGGACTGGTTGAGCTCAGTCCCCATCTGGTCAGCAGTCAGGGGCATCCACATGTGGTCTTTGGAGTCTCAGGGCAAAAACTTCTGTCCTCTCATCCCCAGCCTCCCCAGAAGGGATGCCCAGCTGCATGCAGATCTCATGCTCTGCCCCCCCAAACCCTACTCCAACACCTCCAAAAACGTGGTATAGTTGAGACCAGCTGGAGTCTGTTTAGCTATTCAACCTGTGCCTTAGTTTTTTCATCTGTACAATGGGGATAAAGTGAAAGCTTACCTCGGAGCTGTTATAATGGAGAAATGAGATGTATACTTCTTATTTTTTTAACACCAGGTCTTTTTTTTTTTTTTTTTTTTTGAGACAGGGTCTTGCTTTGTAATGCAGGTTGGCCTTGAACTTGTGATGCACTTTCTGCCTCAGCCTCCCAAGTGTGGGATCATGGGTGTGTGCCACATGCCTGGTTCATGAGGTCTTGCTATATTGTGTAGTATATATTGAGTGCTTAATAAGCATATGAGTGTACATGATTCTACATTTGTGGTATGAATACATAGGCAGGAGACCACCTGCCTTTGTGCACTGGAAACCCAGAGAGAAGAGTGACACATAGGCACAGCATTGCTTTAGAAAAGTCCCAAGTGTTCATTACACAATGAAAAACTCTTGCGCCAGGCATGATGGTGGACAGACATATGCAATCCCAGCAGTTGGGCAGCTGAGGAAGGACTGTGAGCTACACAGCCAGCCTGGACTATATAGTGAAGTCTCAAAAACAAACACCCACCAGGCATGGTGGGATATACCTGTAATCCCAGTTACTCCAGAGGCTGAGGCAGGAGGGTTGCAAATTTGATGCCAGCCCTGGTGATTTAGTGAGACCTCCTCTCAAAAGAAGCACAGGAGTGGGGAATCTGGGCCTGGTGTCCCACACCTGTAATCCCAGCATGTGGGGCGCTGAGGGCAGGAGCCTTCCCATGAGTTTAAAGCTAATGTGAGCTACATAGTGACACACTGTATCAAAAAAACAAAAGAGTGGGCTGCTAGGAATGTAGCTCGGTAGTAGAGCATAGGTTCAGTTCCCACCACCACAAAAACAAAACATGAAACTAAGCAATATAGCCCAGCATCTATGCTTTAACCACTGCAGGGGGCAGGGGAAGCTTAATCCAGCTAACATGGCAAACACAGCCACGTTTTAATCTGCAATGTTAATACAACAGCCACTAGCTAAATATGAGGATTTTATTTTTATTTTTTATTTTTTGGAGACAGGGTCTTGCTCTGTAGCCCTGGTCTTGAACTCACTATGTAACCCAGACTGGTCTCCAACTTACAGTGCTTCTCCTGCCTCAGCCTCCTGAGTGCTGGGATTACAAGCACATACCACTGCACCTGGCTTTATATATGGGGATTTAGAGTAATTAAAATTAAGGAAATTAGCAATCCAGCTCCTTGGTTACCCTGAATATCCCCATGTAGAGGGTGGCTGCCGTGTAGAGGCTGGGCAGCTCTCCTGTCACGGGAAATTCTACAGGTCAGTTTCTTTGAGACAACTCTAGAAAATATTAGGCAAACAAGACTCCAACTCAACAAGTACTGCACGGATTTTTTAATTAAATACACTTCATAATGTTATTTGCACCTAGTACATGTGTTTTGAAAAATAAGACATGCCGTATTAGCCATGAAGTTAACAAAATATAAGCATCCACATAGAATATATTCTACAGTGACTTCATTTACATAGCTTCTCCGAGAAACACACAAGCAACTTTTAGCCCATAGGCCAGTGTTGGACCAGAAATCCAGGCATCTGCAAGGCGGGTTCCCCGACATCACTCGGATGACTCCTGTGTCCACACAGTGCCACCAGATGACTGGCTGCCACTAGAAATGCAAAGGAGATGTCAGTCCTCCTTTTCCTCCCTAGCATTCAGCTGCACCCTGCAAACCTCCATCACCTAAAGTTAAGAATGAGGGCGTCAGCAGACCTGCCACGGGCTGGGAGGGGCTGAGGGGCTCCCATCTCCAAAGGCACCATTCTACACAGAGCGTTCAGAGCCCCAGCAGTGGAACACAGTGGTAAAGTGCAGGTGGGCGGGAAGACCAGAGAACAGCCATGTTTTGGGCACCTGGCTTCCTACTCGGGGAGGAGACGGAGGCTTGGGGAAATCAGGCAGATGTGGGGATGTTGGAGCCCCAAGAGAAAACAAAGCCACAGGTTGTGTGTGCAGCCAGTGAGCACTGCCATTAGCAGATAGTCCACTTACACTTGGGGACAGAGCCGGTGACCAGTGAGCCCAAGACACTTCAGAACCCTGGGACTGCGGCTGTGCAGGCTCTGTGCTCGCTGAAGGCCCATGTGGCCGAGCCCTGGCCTGCACTCAGGAAACCACCAACTGCTTTCTGCTCAGCCTGTGTGGGTCAGCTTTGCGGGGTGATGCCACTGCCCCACACCCAAAGGTCCGGGGACGTTCCCAGGCCCCAGGGAGGTTCCTGCCAGACACTGTCCCCTTGATCTGCAGCGGATCTAAAGTCACAGCACACATGTCCATTTATCCCCAGAAAGCTGGCTGGCCCAATGCTCAACGCCCATGACGAAACAGGAAGGGGGTTCAAGGAAGCTTGGGAACACACAAATATCACCCCAAATTCCTAGTGATCCCCTGGGTTTAACATGTTTAAGTAACTTCCTGCTCACCATCATGTCCATTCTACCCCGAATCCTTAGAAAAATCGCTTGGGAAATGAGGAATGTTCGAATGGGGTGAAACCTGATTTTAATTTCCCCTTTGTGTTTTGTTCTTTCAGGCTCAGAGCTTGACCTTGACGGGTGGCTTATTTACCCCTTCCGTCTCCCTCCGCAGTGCACACAGTCTTTCCAATCCCTGGGGGCCCTTTTCTTTTCCTCATGAACCATCGAAGGCTCACATGTCCTCTGCCAGGCATTCAAACACTGCAGGACTCGGCCTCCACCGCTCAGCTTTTGAGGCTCATCTCCATGTCCCCTGACTCTTCTTTCCTTGACACCCCGTCTCCTAATCTCTGCGTCTTTGGAAGTGCTGGCCCCTTTGCCTGGAGCAGGGATCATCCCTGTCTATGCTTCATGCAAATCACAGCTGGATTTACCACCATGTGTCAGCGGAGCACAAATCATCTCCAGTTCTGAACACTCTTTGGGCTCAGGGCCACCATGACTGTCACTTTCTGTCACCACCCACCTTGCCAGAGATACTCCCCCTCCCCCTGCATCTATGTCCCCTCCCCCTGGCCTGGAGGCAGGAACTGTAATCTTATGTTTGTAGCTTTGCCCTCTAAGTGCTTAACACACAGTAAATGTCTCAAAAATATTGTTGAACTGAGTGGGTACTCAGCCTAAGGGGTAAAGCGTCTTGTCTATTGCCTTCTTGGGCATGTAAGACACAACACAGAAGTGGCTAAGACAAAATATGAAGTGCTCATCACAGGCAACAGATGGCAGAGCTTTGGAAGTCAGGGTCCTGAATGGGTACTTAGTGCAACCTGTAAGGTAAGTGCTGGGTAACACTGTCTGTTAACACTGGTATCTTGCCTATTAGTTAAAGGCTGTCTAGTGAGGCAGTAAGCTACTTCTAAGTGGTATTTATTAGATGGAGAAATGCCACAGATCCTGCAGGGGTATTTCACTTGCCAGAGAATCCCAAGAGGAAATGGAATATAATTCTAACTTTCTAGTAGGAGGACATGGGCCTCGGGGCCTTAGTGGCCGTCTTTTCCCTTTAGCAGACATTTGAGGGGTGTGACCTCTGGTTATTAGGGCCAGAATCCCTCGGGTACCAGTGGGGTGCCTGTTAAACATGCAGATGCTTAGGTTCTACCCCAGTCTTACATATCCTGAGTCTCCACAGTTGAGGCATAAGAATCTGTATTTTAAATAAACTCCTAGGGGATCCTCATGCTTATTAAAGTTTGCAAACCTTTCCTGCCATTCTCAGGAGTGCACGGCCCAGGGCAGCGATGGTGAACCTTTTAGAGCTTTCAGTGATACAAACGGCCTGCTGCGGCACGCGGCCTGCTGCGGCACTCGTGCCGTGGGTTCGCCACCACTGGCCTAGGGGAAGGGTGTGCAGGCTTTGCTGCGTCACAGTGCTCACAGCAAAGACCCACATCGTCTCCCAGCTGCAGGGAAAAGAACCAATCACTCCGGCATGATGTGTGGGTCTCTAAAGGAGGACGGAAGGGAAGGAGAGGCTGGTTTTAAAGTGAGCCTCTCCATCTTCCCCGAGGGTGCCGGTGTGCAGAGAAAAAGGAACCCATCAAACAGCCAGATTTCCTGACTCTGGTTTACAAGGACAGACAGGAAGATGAAGAAGGACTTTTCTTCCTGTAGGGGCTTGACCACCATTTGCTCCCATCCCTCTTGTTTTTTCTCTTTCTTCTGTTAACTTCCCAGGTCCTTGGAGGGGGTGGGGTCAAATTGTTCCCACAGAACCAAAACCAGGTTTATTTTCAGAGAGGGTCCAAAATAGTAAGTTCGAAGCCAGTCTGAACGACATAGTAAGACCGTCTCAAAAACAAAACAAAACAAAAACCAAAAGCACACGCCATCCATCTTCATTGGAGGGGCACGGACAGAGGCAGAGGGGCACTGCCAAGATGCCAACCACTGCGTGTTTGGAGCTGGCCCACTGCGCCATGTGAAAGGGGGACACAGATATTGTCAAAAACAGGGATTCCCGAGTGAGGCGACAGGGACAAGGCCTGTGTGCGAGGTGGAGCGAGGCCGGCGTTCGCTGACTCCAGACTGAAGTCAGAGTGGAACCTCTGTCTTGCTTTCACTGTGAAGCATGTGGCACCTGCTTTGGTCCCCGGCTGCTGAGACCCAGGGACCGTGTCTGAGGAGGTGAAAAGGCCTCCAATCTCTCAAGGCTAAGCCCGCCTGGAATTCTGCTTTCACCCAGGCCCTGCCCCTGTCTCCATCTGAAATTTCCAAGACCCAGGGAATGTGGTGTTCTTTCCAGAGACCAAGGCTTTCCAAGATCCGCTTCCACAGAATTTGCAGTCTGAAAAGCAAGACGGGGAAGGCGAGTTGTAGAATGAAAGGTTGGAGCCACCGCCAGCCTGACCTGCACAGTTAGGAAGAGGTGAGTTACACAGAGGTGGCTCATTCTTTCTTGCTGTGCTCCAGGACTCGGTAGGGAACCCCTGGGGTGCCTCTGGAGCTGTGCTCTTCTTGCATGACTGGCAGCGTGGCAGGGGCATAGATCTCGGATATGTTGTCGTTGTTTTCCAGGGCTCCGTAGGAAAAAGAAGCTTTGAGGTCAGGCTGGACTGTCATGCCTTTGTCGTGCATGTTCTGCATACCTGGAATGAGATCCATTTCCCTGTCAGGACAGGATAGGATGGGAGGGCCAGGGGTGCTACCTTCTGTGGCCCATCACTGCCTACCCAGGGAGCACAGGGGCTGGTCACGCGCATGGTGAATTTCCTCGATGCTTCAGATTCAAGCCAACACCCATTAATACACAGTGTAAACATGTCGGTTGCTAAGTAACAGGGACACACCTCCAGGAAAGGTGCGCACAGACCAGCCCCTGCTGGAGGAATGGCCCCTGGGGCTGGGATGAGGAGGGCTGTGGGGAGGGGTGTGTGTTCGGATGCAGGTGGGGTGGGAAGAGCACTGTGCTTCAGACGTGGTAGATGCCAACAGGTCACTGCTGAATCAACTCAGCACCAGAGGACTTTGTCACGTTGCTGAATGAAGAGAGCACCGGATGGTGACAGATGCGTCATGGTGCTCAGAGGGAAGCTTTGACCTTCAGCATCCACATCCCTGGTGCCCGTGCGAGGTGAGGTGTGATTCTACCTATTCTGAGCACATGATGTTGGACTTCTACTTACTTTTTTTTTTTTTTTTGCTATTTACACTTGAGGGTAAAGACCTTCATCTTTAACTCCTGTAGCTTTCCCTATGATCCCTCCTGTCAGGAAGCATTTAGTTACTTTTGAGACCAACTCTTTTCCTGCCAGGGAATAAAGATCCTTCAAATTCTCCTGCCTGGAGGCAGTGTCAGAAGAAAATCCACACAGTATCTTCCCTAGAACTTTGTTGCTACCTGACTGATGCGCCCTAGGCACTGGGTTAAGCAGTAACGATAATGGTTAAAGTGTATGAGTGTTTACGTGCTGGCATGCTGGCTGGGCATGGTGGAACATTCCCAGAGTCCCAGCCTTACTCCAGGAGGCTGAGGCAGGAGGATCAAAAATTCAAGCCCAACCCAACCAATGTGGTGACTTAGCAAGACCCTATTTCAGGAAAAAAAGGGGGGGGGCTGACCATGGGGATGTGGCTCAGTACAAAGGCCCTAGATTCAATCCCCAACAATGCAAAAAACAAAACAAAACCCTTAAGCCAAACAAGCAAACAGAAACAAACCTCAAAAGAAAACAAATAGCTAGAATGCTGTGTGGCCTCCCTTGGGGACCTGCACTTAGTCCTCAAACAATTCCATGACAGAGATACTTGCCACTCTCATTTTCTGGAAAAGAAAACAGAGACTTAGAGAGGTGAAGGGACCTCCCGTGGTCACACAGCTAATGAGAGACAGCTGGGCTCTAACACCAGTGCTGCGCTCTACCCAATCTGGAAACAGCCAGGGAAGACCCAGTCTGAGGCAGGGTCCTTGCTTCCACATTCCACAAGACTCAGTAGATGGATGGTCACCCGAGGTTTCAACGCCAGTGTTTTGGGTTTGGGGGGCAGGGGCTGAGGGGAACACAGCGGGCTCACCAGGTGGTGTTTAGCTGTTGGATTTGGTCAGTGTCCTCCAACCAAAGACCACGAGGGACCCACCTCTGGTCTATCTGATTGGGGTTTACTGACCCTCCAGGATGGGTTGTGTATCACAGGGAGCCGTGGGCTGCATGAATAGGGCGTGTGAGGAAGGACCTGCTAGGAAGTTTGGGCTTGGCTTGGGTGGTTTGGGAGCAGGGTCACGGAAGTGAGTCTTCACTGTCAGTAAGTGGGGACACTTCTGTCATTGGGGATCTTAGCAACTGTTGGAGAACAGCTATGGCAGGCATGGGGCAGGCGTCTCTCACACTAGCCACAGAGCAGGCTCTTTTGGTGGCTTGGATAAGGTTCACGTTTGCTCTGTGTTTAGACCCGAGAGAGGAGCGGTCCTGTTCTCGTGACCAATCACAGTCACGTGGCCTTGTCTGATGGTGGTGCTTTGTGAAATAGTGTCTATTCAGCCTGTGACATCAGAGCAGGCAGAGGGCCAGGCCAGCTCTCAGAGGATAGGGCTGCTGCTCTTCTTTTTCTCATGTTTTCTTTTGAGGCAGGGTTTCAGTATGTAATTCAGGCTGGCTTCGAATTTGCAGCGATCCTCTTGCCTCAGCTTCTTGAGTCCTGGGCTTACAGGTGTGCGCCACTATTGTAGAAGACTACCTGGATGGCTCTCCTTGAATACAGAGGAATTCCGTCCTCCGTCTGGCCCTGTCTCCATGTACTGACATATACAGAGCTGGCTAAGCTATTTCCTTTGCCCTTCGATCGCCTCTAAGCAATGTAAATAGGGCCAGCCAGGTGCTGCTGCATAATCTTTGAAGCCAGCTGATAGTCAACTATTTCCTCACCTCAGTGTCTCCCTAAGAGCCACACAGCTCCAGGGCTCTCAGCCTCAAGATAAGAGGCTATAACTTCCCAGGGCGCAAAAGTTTACACATCAGAAACTGAAGCAACAGCGTCCTAAACATTAAATGCTACCTCAGTTGTGTCATGCAGGCTGGTCTTTCTGCATATCCTTCTCTCTGCATATTGCAGAGGTGCTTTCTGGCTTCCTAGCTAGCTCAGCTCACTGTGCTCACATAATTCCTGCCATTCTCACAGTCACTTACCCTCTAGTCACTCCCTTCTTCATGAATTACTAAAATCTGGGTTAGGCCCTGGGTCATGGTCTTTGTTCTGTGAACCCTCATCTGGACTGGACTCAGGACCCTTTGGCAGCCCTTACCTATAAATATGTCTTAGTGCCTTTACTCTCACCACGGTTTGCACTGGAGGTGGCAGATTGGAGTTAACTTCCCAGAATTCCAACAATGTTTTCATGGGATTACAAATATAAATTTCCCGGACTGCAATGAAGGCAGGAAAAGGGCCTCCATATACCACATCCAGTTTCTCACGTTTAAAAAGGCTTTGGGGACTGGGGAGGTGGCTTAGCAGCAGTGCGCTTTCCTAGCATGTGCAAAGTCCTGGGTTCAATGCCGAGCACGGCAGGAAAAAAAAACCCAAAAAACAAAAAGTCAATGCTTCGGTTTCTTGCTATTTGAAGCTTCTCCAAATTATGATATGTTGAGAATTGAAGACCTCTTGAATATCAGCTACTGGTCTATATTAGCAACCTAGAGAGACAAAAGGCCAATTCCTTTTGCTAACCAGGTAGAGGGAAAAGTGCCTCTGTCTAGCTCAGGGTATCAGGCAGTTTTATTCTGCCTCTGCCACCTGGCACCAAGTCAAACAGGCGTTTGAAACTTTCAAAGTTCACTAAAGCAAAAGGGAAGTGAAACCAAATGGAACCAGGCATCTACCATGTCCCAGACACAGTGCGAGAGGCCTCTGCACATCTGAACCCACCGCCCTGAAAGCAGGAATCCAACTGACAGGTGAGAACGAGAAGCCCCAGAGTCCACACCGCAGGAGGATGGCAGAGCCGGGATTTGAGTCCAGGTCACCTGAACTCCAAGCCCGTGCGTTCAATCAGAAGTATCCTAACAATCACTGCAATAAGGGCTGGGTCCCCATTCTTCAACATCTGATTTCACACCGGCCACAAGGTACAAAGAGAAAGCCAAGAGCCACACCCACAAACAGGCCACAGAATGTTGGTATCTAAGATTACCTGAGATTACCTTCTACTCACCACCATAAAATATGTCTGTATATATATACATGTACACACAAACATTTGTAAAGATATACACACATGTATATTTATAGGCACACGAATACACATACACATACACGTACTTGTACACACAGAGTTGACACCTCACCTATCTGGAATTCAGCTATCCAGCGCCCTCATCTATCCGGAACACAACCAAGAAACAAGGAAGTAAGCAAAAAAGGCATCTGAGCAGCCAGGTTAGATGTTTAAAAAGTCCATGCACTAAATAAAGCCCATGCACTCAACTCCTGGGAGAAACCTCAGGTCCCCAACTTGAGCTTATTCACTGTGGGTTTAGACAGGATCTGAACAGGGGAGAAGGATGAGATGGACATGGAGTCACCATGCCGCGGGAGGCTGTCACAGCACGAATGGCGGACAACAGCTTAATGGCACAAGATGAGCAAAGAACATAAAAGGGAGACAGTAAACTAATTTACTGGGACCATGTAGTACGGAGGACCTCGGCCAGCCCTGAGAACACGTGGCACAAGTGGACTAAAGGCTGCTCTTGATTCAGCAGCTGTCTGTGCCCTCAGTGTTTCAATTTGGTTCATTAGATTGTGTTCATGAAGAATGGGCAATTACGTTTTAGAAAGAGCTTCACTGCACCTATTTAAAATAAAAATTGATTTTGAGTTGGTGGTCACTGGCCATCTGGAGAATTTCAGTCAGCGAACCTAGCTGGGGTTGGTTTGAGGTGCTGATTCTCTGGCCAGATTCCCTTGAGGCTGGACAGATACCCTGAGCTCTCCCCAGCCCCCACTACTGCTGAGCCATTGTGCAATGTCTGTTGAGTCGTCTGCATCACTGTCAGCGCTCGAAGGCACCTGAGCTCGTGCTGCTCCGGGTGAACCCTTTGCTCTCTGGAAATGAGAGCAGTCCACTTCCTGTGAATTTTATTCAACCTATTTCCCTCTCTGATCATTCCATTCCAGCTAGATGCATGGGTTTTTCCTTTTGCAGGCCTCCAGCCTGGTGCTACGGATCATAATTACATCCAGTGTGAATCAGGATTTTCTTCAAAAGATCCCAAAATAGACACAGGAACTGGTGAGATGTGCTCAGAACCAACCGAGGCACCTCTGTCATTGCTTCCTCTTTTGCATGAAATTAAAAAAAAAAAAAAAGACAGCGAGAGAACAGCCACACCATGAGACACAGCACATCAATCCTGCACCACGCCCAGTGCCGGCTGCCCTGTTTCCAACAGGAAGCCTGGTCACTGTATATGCATGGCCAGTTGGACACATGAGGTTGTCACGGTACCTGGCATGGCGTCCATGGAGATGTAGGGCTCAAATGGAATGGCCTTCTTTCTGTTCCGCGTGATTAAGAAGACACCCAAGAAGGCGATGAGGCACCTGAGGGAGGGGGACAAGAGAAATAAGGGAGGGAGGCCAAGGCTTGGGAGGGACCACACAGCAGCAGGTGGTGATGGGAAGGTAATGGAAGCCAGTGGAGGAGGCTGCTCTGCAGAGAAGCCCTTAGGGGCCGCAGATGCTAGGTGAATAATCACAGCCAATCACAGCCAAGCACCTCCATGCCCTGCCCCTCAGTCAGACTACCATCTAAATCAATTAGAATCACCTGGCAAGACTCACGTCTACCCAGCCAATACTTCTGGAACCTTGCTTTAAAAAATGTTCTTTACAAATTCTTTATGACCCATATTCAGTTACTACATTAAGATAAAAAACTAAAAATTAGTAAAAATCAGAAAGCCCCTATATAAATTGGATATATATCTTTGGGGGTATATATTCTTCTGGAGTACTTTTTGTTTTGTTTTCTGTATAAGGTTATGTACAAAAGTATAGTTTCTAAAAACAGAGGTATAATTTACACACATTAAAAAGCACAGACACAGCTGGGTGGGTGGCACTCCGGGAGGCTGAGGTAGGCGGGCTGCAAGTTCCAGCTAGCTTGAACAACTTAGGCAGACTTTGTCTCAAAACAACAACAACAACAACAACAACAACAACAACAAAAAAGGATTGTGGATGTAGCTCAGTGCAAGGACCCTGGGTTCAACCCTCAGTACTGGAAAAGGAAAACAAAACAAAAAGTCGCAAGCCTTAAACAGCCAGCTTTTAAGGTACATGTGTGTAGCCCCCAAGTTTAACCCCAAGTTAAAGCAGAAATATTTCTATCCCTCCACAGGTCTCCACCTCTTCCTCTGAGGTAACTACTGCCTAACCCCTCATCACGGAATAGGTTTGCTTTTCCCACGTTCTTCTGAATTAATTCTTACAGTGTGTGTGCTTTGATACCCAATGTAGTTTCTAAGATCCATTTACTTCATCACACATATTAGTTCATTAGTTTTAACTGTTGTGTAGAATCCACTGTCTGAATATCCTGTACTTCTTCTTTCACCCTCCTGTGGATAGGCTTGGAGGCTGTTTGCAATTTGGGCCCATCAGGAATAAAAGGACGACAGACTCTCCTGCATGAGTCAGTCCGTCAATACCTGCACTCATTTCTTAGAGCTTAACATCTACAAGTGGTAGCTTACCCCTCTTTATGTTTTAAAGGGTAAGTCACACTTTAAAAAACGTTTGTAATGTATGTGAATGCTTTTCATTTAACGTATCCTAGATGTTGTTTTACCTATGCACTGGCCTCTATTTTTCTTTTCTTTTTCTTTCTTTTTTTTCTTTTTTGGTCTTTTTGAGATAGTCTCACTATGCAGTTCAGACTGGTCTTGAGCTCACTTTGTAGTCCAGGCTGGTCTTGAAATTGCAACGATCCTCCTGCCTTAGCCTCCCTAGTGCTGAGATTACAGGCGTGCACCACTGCACCAGGCTAGGGACCTCTATTTTTCAAAACAGCAGCCTGGAACTCTGTTATACGGATATACCACAACTAATTCAACCCATGTTCTACTGCTGGGCATTTAGGCTGCTTCCAAGTGTCAGTTTATACACACAGCAAAGTAAGATTCAGTAAGTAGTCTCATCTGTTTATCTGTGTCCACGTTCAAATGTTTCCACAAGGTAAATGATTACAATTGGAATACTGCATCTAATTTGTGCTCATTTGAAGTTACCACCAATGTGGCTACACTGTCCCCCACTCTAACACGCTACTCAGTGTGACAGGTAAAGGCCGGTCTTCTGGTCCTCTCATCAGCTTGAGATGTCCCTAATCCTATTAGGCTCTGCAAATGACTCTAAAGGACCCAGTGCTGAAGCAATCACAGGGACAGGGCCGCCTGCCTGGAGTGAACTCTACACGCAGAGCCCGGGCGGCCGCGGGTGACTCACCCCAGTGCAAACATGCAGATGTGCAGCACATCCTCCCCGACGAAGTCTAGGTAAAATACCGCACCTGGACAGCGAGGAAGAGGAAAGATGGGTGAGCTGCTGCCCGAGCACCTGTGTGCTGCTCTGGCTACAGTCTGGCTAAGCTCTCCTCCCTCTGGAAAACCAGAGTGGTCATGAATACTGTGACGATGCCTGTGTCTGTAACACAGCACAAGGACGGACTACAGAACACTCGGGGGAACGGACTGTCTGCATCTCTCTATACCCCTGGGCTTCTCTGATTTGCATCCTTTATTTTAAGATAACATTAGACTCCCAAAAATAGCACATGGTACCCATGTACCTTTCCTCTAGCTTTCCTACCATAGTGTATCATCAAAACCAGGAAGATGACAATGACAGATTAAACTACATTTTATTTACTTATTTTTTAAGTACTGGGGATTGCACCCAGGGCTTTTTGCACTGAGCTACATCCCTAGGCCATTTACAAAAAATATTTATTTACCAGTTTTTATATACATACAGGCACTTACATTCATACACACGCCTCCCATCTTCCACCACCTCTGTTAAAATGGACAAACAAGCTGCATGTGGTAGTGCACACCTGTCATCCCAGTACTCAGAAGGCAGAGGCAGGAGGATTGCTGTGAGTTAAGGCCAGCCTGGGCTGCATAGTGAGTTCAAAACTGGGTTGAACAGCACAGTGAGACCCTGTCTCAAAAATCCAATGGGTGGGAAAAAAAATAAGGTGGACAAAGCCCTGTGCTTATACCCTAGAGTTTTCTGGCCTTGCACAGCCAGCAGATGCCAGTCTGCAGGTCCTCTCCCAGTGTGGAGTGATGTGTCCAGTTCCCGTATGGCTGCCAGCTTCCATCTCGAACTGCTCCCCGCTATGGCTTCCGGTGTATTCCTGAGCTGCCGACCCCTCATCTGACTCCTGTCTCTCACCCAACCCTTGTCTGCTGTTCCTTCCGACCTTGACTAGTTTTCAGCCTTCTTGGCCAAGGCTCTTGCCTGTGATTTAGCTTAGCTCCTGGCTGTGAGGGGTCAGCTTCCAGTGCAATACCTGGTCCTGCTAAGAGTGTAGGTCCTAGAAGGATATGTGTCCTGCATGTCCTTGGCCCTGAGAACCAAGTGCCATCTGTGCCAAGTACAGTGCAGAGCCTATAGCTGGGCCTTCTGCAAGGGTCTCAGCAGCCTCTACCCTGAAGATTTTAGCACCACTGCCACTTAAAAACAAGCCTGGGACAGTGGCATGTGCTCATAATCCCAGCACTCTGGGAGGCTGAGGTGGGAGGATCAGAAGTCTGAGTTCAGCTGGGGCAACTTAGTGACTTAGCAAGACCCTGTTTCAAAATTTGTTAAACAAACAAACAAACAAAAAAAAACAAACAAACAAACAAGCTCAGTGCAAAGGTTCTGGGTTCGATCCCTAGTACCAGAAAACAGACAGACAGACAGACAAATCCTCAATAATATGCTTATAGCGTCTGAATTCACTTCAGAACAGAAAAGAAAACAAATCAGAGAATGGAAGAAAAGGGAGTATAATGATAGTGACCGCTCACGGAACACCTGTGATCCCACAGATGGTTCAAGTACTCATGAGCTCTAAATGTTATGCAGGACAGATTCATGGTTACTTGGCCAGTGGGGGCTGTGGAGTTGGCACATGATGGGGGAACTGCTGAAGAAACCCTGCCCACGAGCCACAGGCAGCACAGAGTGGGGCATCTGGATTGTACATACTGCAACCACACGACATGTTATTACTCCCATTCTAGCAGCGTAGAGGATGCATTTGTGCGGGGATGCAAACCCAGGTTTCTCTGGCTGTACATCCTGGATGCCCTCCATAAAAACCAGAGACAGAAGACGGGAATCTCAGTTAGCCTTACCTGCTGTGATGGCCACAGTGGTGGACAGAATGTAGCCCACACTGGCGATCAGTGAGGAGTCATAGATCTGTGAAGCTTGACTTAAAAACCTACAACCAAAAGCACTCAGATCAGGGGGCTGCCAGGAGGCTAAAGGGCGGGGTGTGGCTTGGAACACGGGAAGAGCATCCGTCAGGTTCACACCAATGCCCTCCTCCTCTTATGGGCACTACGTGTCCCTAGGTCTGAGGTCCATGCGTGGTTCGTGGCCCGAAGCCAAGAGGGCCACTCTTTCCTGATCTCCCACAATGGACCGCAGTGAGGTTCTTAACACCAAAACGCGTTCTCCTCTCCCCGTGTCTCACCCCTGAAAAGACCCACTCCTGGTCCTGGCCACACACACTCAGAAATGCTGATATGCAGACCACATTCTGCCCAGTGTTATGACTGTTTAAACATTTTTTTCTTCTTAATTCAAAAATAATGTGATTATTGCTATTGCAATAAAAATAGAAGAAAAATCAGTCATCCCAATGTCTCCATTTATGATAGACAGTAGCTTCATTTTGAGACAAATTGTTTGTCCTTCCTCTGGCTGGCATCCTAGCTAGCATCGTGCAGATGCACACATAATCACAGTCGTCTTCTCGGTCCTAACTGCCCGTTTAAGGCCTGTCCCTGACTCAGGCCATGGGCGCCTGGAAGGCAGTGACCATGGCTGCCTGTGCTGGGAGATGACAAGCTGCGGCATCTGGGCCATCCGTGACCCCTGGGCCACTTGCATGGAACCCTGCAATTGGCAGGGGCTCCCTGGGGATGGCTGGAATTTTAAAGTAGGACTAAAAATATTAACAGTGAAATGGTAGTCATAGTAATAGTCATCATCATCAAGGAAGCTAATGTGTCTGCGACGCCATCCTGCAAAGGATACTCTTAGGTCAGGACTGTTTTTCTCTTCATGAGTGAGCACCTGAGCCTTGAAAAATCTAGGCAGAGAGAAGTGAGAGGGGTGCAAGCCCCAGGCCAGACTTGGGGTTCAACTCTCAGCTCCCCGCTTCTTAACTTTAACCTCCCCCTCACCTCTCCAAATGCAAAATGGGGATAGTGAATCTCCTCCCCAGGAGTTTGTGAGGACCAATGAGTTTTTTCCTAAACCCTGAGCTCCCACCAGCAGCAGCTACTGCTCTGATCCCTCGAGGCCTCACGCCTGGGGGACATCGTGCTTAGGTCTGACCTCCCGGGTGGATTTGGCCTCACACGCCACACTGTGAATTACGTACTGACGCAGGTTACCACCTGTAATGTTCCTGGAACACCTGCTCCCTGCCAGGCCCTACCCTTAGGACTACTGAGTTATAATCAAATCGAAGACTTAGAGAAATAAGATGGCTCTTCAACCTGGGAGAGCTTTCCTGAGATAAGAAATGACGCTTATTTACCCCATAGCAGAGAAGTGGAGGGCTCGCTGGAGAGCAAAGCTGCTCCTGAAGCCCCTGGCATCGACAGCTGCCCACATGGAGAAGGCGTGTGCGTGTGTGTGAGCTTCTGATCACGCAGTTCTCTCAGAAGTCCACTCCAGGTTTCACGCCCCAGGGGCACACAGCCCCTCCACGGGACAAGCCACCACCCTCGTAGCTCCATCCTCCCCCCTGGATGCCGGACCCTGGGGATCTGGATGTTTCTCCTTCCCGTGGCCTCAAATCCCAAAGTAATCAGGCTCAGAAACTGGAAGATTTGCAGGGTGAGCCCCAGGAGGGCAAGAATCTGCTACTCACGCAGCCTGGTAGACGGCGGTGGCTACCATGCACACAAACATCACGTAGAAGATGGGGTAGTCGAGCTGCAGGTTCCCTTGGATGGACAGGACCAGCATCCCAGCCACGGCCTTGACTGTCACCACTGTCATGGAGCCTGAAGATGGGGACCAAGGACATGCGACAGCCTTAGGGAAACGCAGGG
>PVJX010038602.1:0-16216 GCA_004027295.1 Dolichotis patagonum
AGTGGGTGTGAGTACGTGTGAGTGTGTGTGAGTGGGTGTGAGTGCATGTGAGTGCGTGTGAGTGGGTGTGAGTGGGTGTGTGTCCAGGTCTGTGTATGTTGCCGGCAACAGGTACAAGCCCTGCTGGTCAGCACGCTTGGAGAGACCCTTGTCCCCTGGACCTCACTGGGGCGGTGCCGTCCAAGCTGCTGTACACGCTTAGGGCAGGAGCTGTGGACGGGGGACTGGTCCGCGTCTGCCTGGCTGCAGGACAGCTCTCCTGGGACCTCAGGACGGGGCTCAGCTGGCTCTGCCCACGTTCCAGGCTCAAGCCTCCTCCTGCTTGTTTTCCTGTTGTCCCACCCAGCGGTGCCTGGCTTTGCACCTGGAGCTCCCGCTCTGTATCCCTTCCCTGCTTTGTGACGCCACCTCCAGGCAGACACCTGGATTGCCCCAGGTGCCTCCGACAGTCTTCCATGGAGCACCGCGCTTTTCATGTCACTCGCACCCTGCTCTCTTCCCCGCTCCCACCTGACTTGGGCTCCAGGTGGGAACCCACAGGGTTCCCGGGTGAGCACTGAGCATCCTGCAGGCCAGTGCGTTCATTCGTTCACTGGTTCATTCGGGCTTCTGTTTGTCTCTTGAGACATAGTCTTGCCGTTCATAGCGCAGGCTGGGCTTGGACTGACTGTGTAATTCAGGCTGGCCTTGACTTTGTAGCAATCCTGCCTCAGTCTCCCAAGTGCTGGGATTGTAGTCATATGCCCCTATGCTCTGCAAAAAACCTGCTTTTTAAAACAGAGATGCAACCAACAGAAATAGCTCCCTTTTGTGATGGGGGAGGGGCAGGCGAGGGAGAGCTAAAAAGAAAAATCACAAAAACTCATGATGATACTGCTGTCTGCAAATCTCTCACCCCAGACACTTGCAACGGAAGTGTTTCAGAGTTAAAGCTGTTTTTGAACATTTGTGTAGCTGTTACTGCTCTCCTAACACCAAAACCCCCAATACTAAATACCTTGAAATCTAAAATTAAACTTATTCGAGCTCCTTATTTTTTCTGATGTGCCATGTTATGATTTATAAGCCAATGTAAGCATCTGCCTCATGTATTACTTTTTTGCTCTCAGCAATTTGAGAGGCTGAGACAGGAGGCTTGAAAGTTGAAGTCCCTTCTAGGCAATTTAGCGAGATCCTGCCTCAGATAAAAAACAAAAGGGCTGGGGATGTAGCTCCGGGCAAAGACTCTGAGTTCAACCCCCAGTTATATAAAACCATCAGTCAATCAAAACGCACCCCCCCAACTCCCCATGTTTGGTTTTTCTTTTTTGGTGGTGCTGGGAATTGAACCCCAGTCCCTGGGGGTGCCAGGGAAGCGCCCTACCCTTGCGCAATGCCCAGCCCTGGGCATTTCCCAGCCACCACAAGCTTAGGGCAGAGCCCGATCTCCGCCTGTGCCGTTGTTCCTTCCAACCGAGGGCAGCGTTTTCTCAGCCTCTCCTGCCCGCAGCTTCTCGCCTCACCTCTCATGTTTCTAGCACACACCGCCTTGCACACCTGGACGCCTGCACAGTGTCCCTGCTTCCTCGCAGCGGCCCCCATCTGTGCTGTTGAACTTCCAGGCAGCTGCGGGGTTGGTGATGGGGTTTATATCCAAACGTCCTCCAGGACCCTCACGGCCTCCTAGGTGGGCCTTTGGGAAAGTGACTGGGTTATGTCTGCAGCTGACCTGCTGTTAGGAGGCGGGCCAGGCCAGAAGTGTTGGTCCCTGGGGCACAGGCTGGCCACACTTCTCTCTTCCCTGATCCCCCTTCTGTTTCCTGTCCACCATGCCCTGGCAGCTCTTCCCTCCGGACCCCTCTGCCATGCCACCCTCCCTTGGAGTCAGAGGACCATGGACTGAACCTCTACAAACTGTAAGCTGGAGTAAACCTCCCCTCCTTTAACTCATGGGTGCCGGGTATTGAGTATGTTCCCGGGGTGCCTAGCAGGAGCAGTGTAAGACAGGGTCACTCCTCTCCGGCTCTGACATTGTCCCCTGCAGGGGGCGTGATTTGAGAAAATAAATGCTATCACCATCCAAGTCACTCTTTAATGCTACTGCGGTGCTGGGATCCAACCCAGGGCCTCACACACGCTGGGCGGGTGCTGTATCACTGGGCTACGTTGCCAGCCACCGCTCTGTCCTAAAACATGTATTTATTGGTGTGGCCCAGCGCCAGGGGATTAGTTTCCAGAGCTCTCTCCTCCTCCTTCCTCACTTGCCAACTCGGTCTTCTGAACTGCCCTTTGTCACGTTCCTGCACGAACACTTCCCACCCCCATTCTCTGGAAATCTCATGTGGTGCTTGGCATGGTTCTTTTCTTCTTTAGTTTGTTCATTGGTTTTCAGTACTGAGGTATCAAATATGGGGGCACTTTACCATACAGCAATATCCCAGCCCTTTAAAATATTTTTTCAAAAAATTCTGAAAAAGGATTTGCTAAGATACCTAAGCTTGCTATGCTCCTGCCTCGGCCTTCCCCAAATTTAGTCACTGCATTGGTTAGGTTTTGGGGGAAAAAGGAACAATTCTCCACTATTGGTGGGAATGTAGACTGGTGCAGCCACTGTGGAAATCAGTGCTGAGATTCTTCAAAAAACTAGGATTGGAGGTCCCATTCAATCCAGCTATTCCTCTCCTGGGTATTTTCCCAGAAAAACTGAAAAGGTCATGTCACAGTGATATATGTGCACCCATGTTCATAGCAGCACAATTTGTAATAGCTAAATCTTGGAAACAACCAAGATGCCCATCAACTGCACAGTGGATGAAAAAGATGTGGTATTTTTATACAATGGAGTATTATTCAGCTATAAAAAGGATGATCTTGAGGCTTTTATAGGTAAATGGAAGCCACTTGAGACTATGCTCATAAGTGAAATAAATCAGACTCACATTTGTAAATATCATATTGTCTCTCTAGTGTAAAAAATAAATAATAATAAAAAACTAAAAGAGTAATAACATCCAAAATGTATAATAGATATTGTAATAATGAAAGAGAAAGAAAGTGCTCTAAAGGATATAACTGTATATATGTTTAAGTGTGCAAGACAGATAACCACACTAAGTTTTTGATAGTCCATCAAACAGAATAGTTTGTGCTGTCGGGTTTTCTTTCTTTCTTTCTTTCTTTCTTTCTTTCTTTCTTTCTTTCTTTCTTTCTTTTAATCGGTAGTGGGGATCGAACTCATGACAACGAGCTTGCAAGGCAGGTGCTTATGCCACTGAGCTAAATCCCCAGCCCAATGCTGTCATTGTTTGATTGTTTTCATTTTTTATGCTTTGATTTTGTAACATGAACAACTGCTTCTAAGATAACAATCTGTAATATATCAAGTAGTGATAATTGCTTAATTTTTTTTTGTAATTCTGTATCATTCTACATTTTCTTTTTTCTTTTTTTTTTTTTAATTCTGAAACAGGATTTGCTAAGATACTCAAGAGGACTCAAACTTGCTATCCTCCTGCTTGGCCTCCCCAAATTTACCCACTGCATTGGTTTGGGGTTTGGTTTTGTTTTTGAGACAGTCTCCCCATGCAGCTCAGGCTGGCTTTAAACTCCTGACGCCTCTCTTCTCCTGCCTCGGCCTCCCAGCCTCCAATACTAGAGTTGCAGGTGGGCACCACCGGCCCAGAGAGCTTTGTTCTAACTCTTGGCTGGAAGCTGAGTGGGTAGTGGTCTGCAGCCCTCGGTTTATTACTCTTTCTTCGTTGAGTTAAATGTTTCTGTGCATCAGAGTCCATTACATAAGAGCTCCCCTAAATAACATTTCTCTATTCCAAAGGGGGTCTCAGCCTCAGGGGCCCCACTGCCTTCATGGATGACATGGTGACAGCTGACAGGGCTCAGGACAGGCTGCCCCGACCAGGGCACCGTGGCACTGGAGGAAACCGCAGAGGCAGGAAAGCCACTCATGCCTTCCCTTTGCTCTCACCCCTGATCTGGCCACAGTGACCACAGGCAACCACTCTGACTTCCTGTCCCCTTTACTCCGAAGCCCCTCAGGGCCAGGGGTCATGCTCTCGACTCAGCAAGAAATGATGCTGTACAGAGAGACCATGAAGACTTGGAACAAGCAGGGCTAGTCCCTCCCCCTTTGGCATGATTTACATCCAGACGTCTCCCCAAAGCCTCCTGTGCTCACAGGCTGGGCTTCTGGGGATGACTGGATCGTGTGTGGGGGGCGCATGTGCACACACCTGTGATATTGGATCATGGGTGTGTGACCCTGGATGATGGCTGGATCATGTGTGTGCATGGCATTAGATTAGTCAGTTGATTGGTTTTGCATAGTTCTGGGTGTGGAGGATAGATTTACTAAAGGGGGAAGACTCACCCTAGGTGTGGATAGTGCCAACCAATAGGCTTGCGGCCTGGATGGAATAAAAAGGGAAAGGAGGAAGGCTTAGTGCTTCCTGTCTGCCCTGCCGTGGACTGCTTCTCCTCTGCCATGTCCCTCTGCCACCCTCCCTTGAGCCAGTTGACTAAGGGCTGAGTCTCTATGAACTGTGAACTGAAATGAACCTCCTTTAACTTGTGGGTTTTGAGTACTTTGTCTCTAATTTGTCATCATGGAGCCATACCCTGTTGTCCCCCATCATTGCTTTGGTACCGGGGATACGGCTTTCACACTGAGCTGCATCCCCAACTTCTATACTGTATTTTATTTTGAGAGGGGCTTCTGCTAAGTCACCAGACTGCCCAGGCTGGGCTCAAAGTCATGATTCTCCTGCCTCAGCCTTCCAGAGTGCTGGAATTACAGGGAATGCATCATTATAGCGGGCTTTATTATAGGACTGTGAACCATAAATCTACTGATAGACAAGGAAAAGTATTACTTTTTCTTCCTGCACTGGAAAAGGCACTGTCTGTAATTTAGCCAGACCTGGTGCAAATCCTAACCTGTCAAACACGACCACCATTAGACTATGCTCTTCCTCCTTTTTTATCACGCTGGGGATTAAACCCAGGATGTGGTACATGCTAAGCCTCTACCACTGAACTACACCCCTAACCCCTTAATTTATCCTTTTTTTGGTTTTGTTTTGTCTTTTTGAGACAGAATTTTACTATGCCAGTATAAAAAAGATTGGATTGGGAAATACATTATTGAAAAAACTGTTGGAGTGTACATGCAATATTGTTAGAAACTCATGTTACAATTGGTATTAGAAGTAAACCAAACTTTCCCCAGGAGAAATGGTTGGCATCCTCCAGAGTGGGGTAAGGGCATCGATGTTGGTTGGAAGGCCCAGTGTCCAGCCTTTTTAGGAAGTGGGAGTTGATGCCCAGAGGGTTAGAGGACTTTAGTCCCAAGTCTGCAGGTTGCTGGGTCTGTGACCTCAGGCAAACACGTGACCCTTCCCTGCCCCTTCTGCACAAGGGACGGAGCTAGAAGGGGGCAGCTCCTGGGAGAACCCCAGAGGTAGCCAGTGTAGACACTTCGTGGGTGAATGTTCTTTGCAAATTGCCCTGCATACATTAGGCGTGCTTAGCAGCACAGCCTGGTGATAGTGACTATCGCATTGTTTTCTTATTTAAGTGAAACAGGGTCTCACTATGTAGCCCAGGCCGGCCTCAAACTCATGGCGATCCTCTTGCCTCAGCCTCCCAAGTGCGAGGATTATAGACATATACCAGCACGCCCAGCCAGCAGTTGTTACTTTTTTGGGAGACAGATGAGTACTATCTCCAAACCCGGGTTCTTCCCAGAGCACCGTAACTGAGTCGGCCTTTGACTGATAATTGAGTGGGGGGCTCCCGGGAAACCACAACATGTTTACATCATTTGCACAAAATTGTCCATTTCATAACCTAGGAAGCAAGAAATGAAGTAAAAGCAACTACGTCCCACAGGGCGGGCAGCTGTAATCATAAATTGCTCACTTCTTATTTGATACAAATAATTGCATTAAAAAGAACTTGTTTTCCAACACAGAGGGTCAACGTTTTAATTAGTTTGTTTCCCTGGCCAGATGAAATACTTGATGCCCAAAGTTAAGGGAGAAAACGTTTATTTAACTCACAGTCCACAGAGGGTTCAGCCCATAACCTGCTGGCTCCTGGGCAGGCTGACATGGCGGGGGTCGGGTGGGGGTGTCCCATAGGAGAAGCACTCGAAAGACAGCAAAAGCAAGAGGTAGGGGAGGAACGAGCCTCTTTCTGTGCCTCATCTTGTGTCCAGGTGACTGGGATTAGGGCGGGGCCAAGCCAGTCAGTGGCCCAGCAGTCACCCACCCTTAATCCCAGCATTGCACCCTGAATCAGTCAGCCACTGCTGAGAAAGCCCCCCCTAAAACTGCATGAGGGACTTCTAGACACAAATCATAACAGCAAAACTGAGCAGATTATAATGGATTCTAGCCAGACTTAGCTTGGGGAAAAGAAAGATTTTTGGAAAAGATTCCTAAGTAGAGTTAATGATTTTGGTAGTATTAAATTAAATAAGTAATGCCGGGTGTGGTGGCGCATGCCTGTAATTCCAGCCCGCAGGAGGCTGAGGCAGGAGGAGGATGGCGCGTAGGGAGCTCAGCCTGCAGAACTTCACAAGACCACATCACAAAGGAAAAGAAATTGTGCAAAAGGCCGGCTGTAGTTCAGTGGTAGAGTGCACCTTGGTTTGATCCCCCACCATGGGGGATAAAGAAAAGAAAACCTCCCTCTTCAGAATTCGAATATGTTCCCTTTATTCTGTTTAACTAAACGGAAGGGTGGGGTTGCTGGACGCCCAGCACTTGGGAGGCTGAAGCAGGAGGATTGCCTCCAGCCTGGGGTACAGAGTAAGCCCAGGTCAAACAATCGAGCCATAAACACACAGAAAAGGAAAGGTGGGTCATGATTTCACATCTGGTTTAGGTCTTTGCACCCTAGAAGAAAAAAATTACCCAAATGCCAAGAAATAGGCCCCAAAGCACACCCAGGGGCTCTTCGGGGCTCACCCTCCCCTCAAACCCCCAAGTCACCACGTCTCCTCCGCAGCTCCACAGAACAGCGGGCAGAGCGGGCCGGCCGGCCCTGCGCTGGTGACCGAGGTCTCCCTGAACAGGCGCTGTCCGGGTCAGCCCCGGCACCGGCGCCAGGGTTTGGGGTGCAGGCGGTGAGGGGGCACAGGCAGCTCCGGGGCCCAAGCAGGAGGCAGCGGGCCGGGGGTGGAGGCTGCAGGGGGAGGGGGAGGGAGTAGGCGGGTCGCCTGGGTTTGGGGTGGGGCAGGACTGTTCTGGGGAGAGGGAAATGCGACCCTGCAGGGACCAAGGAGCTGAGCTAGTCGTAAAACTTAGGGCTGTCTTTGCAGGGGCTTGAAGGCATGAGAACGGTGGCCACAGCATTTCCGGGTCTGAAGACAAACGCAGCCCCGCGAGGACAGCCTAAGTATATTACCTGTAACGGCCTGCTGTTCTTCCTTCCTGCTCTCCTATCCTTCCTTTCCCTCTGCCTCCTCCTCCTCTCCCCCCAACACCCCCTTCTCCTCCTCTTTTTCTTCTTCCCATTTTCCTCCTCCTTTCCCCTTCTTCTCCTCGCCTTCCTCCTCCTCCACACTGGGGATTGTACCTCCCCAATCTGAAAGGGGACTTTGAGCTCTTCCTGCCACCGCACAACCCCAGGTCAGCAACCATGCGCTGCACCCTCAGGGGCCATAGCTCCCTAAACCTTCCCTCCTCTAACCTGCTCAGCCAGGTTTGTGTGACTGGGATGCCAAGTTTCACCTGCACCCCAGGATAAAGCTCTCAGCCTGTGAGCGACCTCTGTGCTGACGCTTGCCACTAGTATTTCCTTGAGTTTAAACATAGTTTTACTGTTTCTTCATGCCTGCCAACCAATATAGCTTGATTACAATTGTTGGATTTTATTTATTTATTTATTTATTTATTTATGATACTGGGGGTTGAACCCAGAGCCATTGCACTAAGCTACCTTTCTGGTCCTTTAAAAAAATTTTTGTATTTAGAGGCCAGGTCTTGTTAAGTTCCTAACATGCCCATACTAGTCTTGAACTTGTGATCCTCCTGCCTCAGCGTCCCAGAGTACTGGTATTACTGGTGTGCACTGATGGTTGAACTTTATATTAATGAACACATATTACATATTTTCCTTTGTGTTTTGTCTAAATTAACATTTGGGTAGATTTGTCTACTTTCATTGTTCTGCGGAAGTACCCAAATTTCATTGCATGGAAATATATACTAGACATACAGCTTACTATAGATGCATATTTAGGTTTTGTTAGGTAAGAATCACTGAAAGACACTGTTTAGGGCAAAGGCCTTACACTAGGCATAGTGGAGGCGCTCACACTGAAGTTCCAGGCGTCCAGGTGAAACTAACTTGCTTATCTGTCCTTTGAGAAATGGGGTGTAGGGAGGTGACCAGTTTCCCAAACAGGCAGTGTCAGTCTGCACCATAATAAAGTTCCCTCTGCCCCAGTCCTTGCACAAAAACAAAAAGTACTGAAACAACCTGACGTAACCAGTAAGTTTTCTATTGTTTGGTCTCCCTGCTCCTGCCTGATAAGGAAATTGCAGAAATCCTTATTCTGCTTTATGGAATTTGTTGCCTGACTTTACAATTAAAAATGAAACAAATAAAGCCAATTAAACTCTGGTGGTGCATGACTATAATCCTGACACTCACGGCTGAAGCAGGAGGATTTCTGAGGGTTCATATATAGTATTTTTAATTGTCCTTAAAAAAATCACCAGATTGCCGTTCAGCTTAGCACTACGAAGGCCCGTTTATTCCCACCCTTACATTTACCAGTCTCCTTGCTCCACATTCTTTCTCCATATTCTCCCATCTTTGCAAAGAGGTTTATTCCGTTCCCTATTCTCGTGGGTGGTGGGTCCTCTCAGCACAGCGCTGAAGTCCTGGGACAAACCGGAACTGGCTACATGAAGGGAAGATCACACAGTGGGCTGCGAAGCCCTCGAGCGTAAGGGCCAAGAGGGCTCTGTGTGCCAGCCTGCGCTGTGCGCACACACAGGGTCCTCTGCAGGCTTCCGGAGCACCTTGCACCCAGCAGCCCAGTGCCCCACCCACCTCCCGCCAGGCTCCGCCCCTTAAGGGTTGGCCAAGCGTGGTCGCAGCCACGGGCAACATGGCCACATGGAGACCGGGCCGCGGGTAGGAGTGGCCCACACTCAAACCATGCGGACGGCCTGGAGCTGTCCCCAGGGATCCCGGTGCCTCTGCCTGCCATGTAATCGTCCGCACCCCGCTTTAGTGGTGGCCTGCAGTCTTTCTTCATGTCTGTGTTTCACCTTCTTCTGCACGAGCATCTTCATCTCAGCGCTTGCCTGCGTGCAGTTATTTCCGTCAGCACACTGGGGAGGTGCCCTGCTGACTTCAATTGCTGTCCCCTGCGGTTCCTTGGAGCTTTCCGGTCCGTTTCCCTCCAGTTCTTTGAGCGCACCATGACGTGTCCAGTCTTGGAATAGCTCTTCTCTGCTTGGAATAGCTCTTCATGTAGCCAGTTCCGGTTTGTCCCAGGATCTTCCTGATCATGGACTGGTGTCTAATCCCTTCTGATAGACAGTCCCACTTTCTCCTCTCTTTCAGGGACTCTGATTCTCACACCGCTTATTTTACTTTTTTCATCCTACCATCTATGCATCATAACATCTTTGATTTGCATGTCTTGGTCATTTTTGTTGACATTCAAATAATTTCCCACTACCTTCTAATTATTTAAATTTCCTTTCAGTTTTATTTGTTGCTGAATTTTCCACTGAGCTTTCCATTTTAATTCTTAAAAATTTCCAGAAAGCTTTCCCCTGCACATCTTTTTATCATTTAAAAAATAGCTTCTCATTTCTGGCGAAGCTTCTGAAGTTTATCTTCTGTTTACACATAGCCTGGGTGTCTGTTTCGGGGCCAGCCTAATCTGACCGTTAATCCATGGTGCCGTTCTTCTCTCTCATGGGGCTTTGTTTCCTTGTGTGCTTTGCGGTTTTTTGTGGTGCACAGATGACTTTCTTTGGGAACTTATTTTGGAAAGTTATTTCTGGCCTATGCCAGTATTCTTTTCTCTGTAGGTGACTGTCATTCAAAATGCCATTCGTGTTAGGCGGTCTTTGGTACCTGCAGGTGATGAGAATTTGGGCTGAGAAAGTGCATGAGGGGCAGGCTTGGTTGTGACGTCACAGGAATGGATAAGCCTCCCCCCTTGTATCCAGAGGTGGTGCCGTTTTGTAGTTGGGGGTGGGTGGTGAGTCATATGGGGTTGGTTATCTCTGGGCGAACTCTCACTGTAAGGTATAGTTTTGGGGGTGGGGTGGGGTACAGGTTGTGTGGGATGGGATTTTCCGCTTAGGCATCCACTTGGGCAGGCTTTGGGCTTTCGTGTCTATCTGCCTCTTCCTATTGTGAGCGATTGTTAGAGCCTAAACTTAGAATCACCCTGAATCCACAGATGCCCCCTGGGCAGAAGCGCCTTCCTTGTTTGGTCACCTTTCCAAGGCTTCCACAAGCCCTTAGAACCTGTCAGGCCTTTGATACTAGTGAGGAATTCGAGAACGCCAAATCCTAACCACTAGACCACCAGGGAGCGTTGACTGGTGAGGAATTCGAGCACATGCAGACGTGCCTTCGCTTACACAGGGTTAGCACTGCTGAAACCCGCTGTAAATGGCAAACGTCTTAAGTTGAAAACGCCTTTGGGTGCACCACCCCATGGAGCATCCTAGCTCGGCGCTGTGGCTTGTATCCAGATGCACCCAAGAGGCTCACGTGCTCAGAGGTGGTGCTTCTGGGCAGGACTCGATCGTGTGCGTGACACTGAGTTAGTCCGGTGATGGTTTTAGCACAGTCCTGTGTGGGAGCCTGGGCCGTCTGCAGTTAAACTGCTGAACACAGGGACCTCTGGCTGTGTGGGGAAAGAGCAGATGCACAGTGCTCCGAAGTCAAGATGACAGCAGCAGAGGCAACCAGGGAGGTGGTCTGCTCATACCCGCTATTCCAGAGCTATAAAACTGCCAACTTTAGAGATAAGACAGTTCTCTTAATTGGCAAAATTTACTACTTGGAGAAGTCTTTGAACTGACTCCCAAGGCCCCGCTCAGTTCCCACACTTGCCTCACCAGCCCCTCCCTTTGTTTGAAAATCAAATTAGATACAGGCCTCCCTGAGAGGTTCTTTGTCTCAACTCCAGGGAATCTCAGATTCTGTTAGAGGGTTTTGATCCTCCTGGAGCCCTACAATCATAACACTTGTCTCTTTTTTAAAAGCTATTTTCTGTCCACTCATTTAGGAGATTGGGACTAGGCCAAGACTGGGGCTATGATGGACTTCCTGAAGAGGTGTGGGTGTGTCTTGGGCATGGCTGGTGCCCACCAATAGATTTGTGGCCTGGATGGAGTAGAAAGGGAAAGGAGGAGGAAGTCTTGCTGCTTTACGCCTGCTCCGACATGGACTGTTTCTCCTCTGTGATGTCACCCTGCCTTGTGGCCAGCCAGCTATGGACTGAAATCTCTATAAACTATAATCTTAAATAACCCTTTCCTCCTGTAACTTCAGGTGTTTGATTTTTGTCCTAGCAATGAGAAAGTAACTAAAACACTCAGCAATACAACTCCCTGCAGAGAATCAGATGTTTGCTCTTGGGATCTAATAGTTCACAGTTCCTGCCCAACTTTGGGAACCATCCAATAGCATAGCGTTGGTAACCCTTTAGACATGGACGCCAAGCTGTAACCTAAAATCCACTTATTTATCCCAAAGTGCCAACACTGCAATTAAACCTGAATACTGAGGGTTTGGTTCAGAAAAAACCCAACACTAACATCTTTTGTTAGAGAAAAACACAATAACGTGTGCCATAGGTTCATCACCACTGATACGACTCATCACAAGCCCAGGGAGAAATCTGAACCAAACTCAAAGCACAGTACCTACCATATGCGTATAGTTTTCAGACCACTGTAAAACTGAAAAACACTCGAGTGGATCCTTGTGAGCAGGAGAGTATCTGTGTATTCGCTTTGCTTTCAGTGAGGCTTTTTGCTTGAATCCTGCAACTGTTATATTGCTGGACGTGAACCCACCTCAGAATGTGATTTAACATTTGGAAAATAAAATATCTGCTGATTTTTACATTGCAGTGACTAAAAGCCCAGCCCAGCCAAGTGCACCCTTTTCAGCTCAGGGTGCGACCAAGAACGACTCCCAGAGTGGCTGTCAGGCAGCAGTGGGGATAGGAGAGCAGGCACCTTGGGGAGACGGACCAGACGTCAGAGCGGGGTGGCAACTCTGACGGGGTGATTATGCACACGTACGTGGAGCGTATGAAATGGCGGTTGATTTTTTTGTTTTTTTGACACAGTATCTTACACTGTCATGCAGGCTGGCCTCAAAATTGTGGCAGTTCTCCTGGCTCAGTTTCCCAAGCGCTGGGATTACAGGCTTGTGCCACCAAACCAGCCAGCAGTGGTTGGGATATTTAAAAAGTCAAGAAAGACTATTACATAACCATGTTTAATCTTGTTTTCTAACACTTCACTGAAATTGCAATTCTAGAAATTCTGAAGTGATTTTTTTTTAAACCTTGTGGGTTATCAGCCTGCTGGATCTGCTGAAAGCTCCAGGTATTCGCCAGAAATAATTCCCGTGCACAGCCCATGCAGATGAAAATCCTCATTATCTTTTGTATAATTGAAGACACCCTCTAGAGACTCTTCCTGGATCCAGAGTAAGAATTTGCATTCTGCTGGGCCTGGAGGTTGTCTTAGTTGTTTTTCTCACCCCTGAGACAAAGTATGTGACACCCACAAGTTAAAGGCGAAAGATTTATTTTGCTCACAGTCTGTAGAGGTTTCCGTTCACAGTTGGCGGGCTCCGAGGGGAGGCATCATGGCAGAGGAGAAGCACCTGGGGGAGGCAGCAAAGCAGCAGCCTTTCCTCTTTACCCTTCCAGGCCTGCCCTGTGGGTGGTGCCACCCACACCCAGGCCTGACATCCTCATATTTCACTCGCAACTATGCTAAGGCAATCACCGTACTAAACAGTAATCACCACACCCCTAATCCCAGCCTCATACACTTAATCCAAGCCTCGCAGCCTTAATCCCAGAATCACATTCTCCAGATGCACTCACCTCAGAAAAGTCCCACCTATGACCAGATGAGGCTTTGAGGGGACATCTAGATATAAGCCACAGCAATGGGCATACCTGTAATCTCAGCACTGGGGAGGCTGAGGCAGGGCGATCACTGTGACAGCAAAAGACAGCAACCGTTTTAAAAAAATGCAGAGCAGTAAAAGACCATTGCCAGGAATGCCACAATGCCAGGATGCCCTCACAGTCCTCCCCTTTGCTTCCAACACACTTTTGCCATCATCTTTGCCACTTTCTGAAGCAGCTCTGGAGTCTTCTTTCCCGAGTGTCTTTATTTGAGCTGTCCTGGCTGCCTTGATAGCTTGAATGAATTTGAAACATTTCCCTTTCATGGTCTTTGTGGCTGTGGGGAAGAGCCAGGAGTTGTTCGGTGCCAGATCCCTTGAACAAGGTGGATGAGGACCCACTGCCGTGTTTTTAGGGGCCTGCCTTTCTGCTGGGCAGCGCCAGGCAGCAGCTCTCAAGGTATTTTTGATCACGTTGCTGAGAAGCGCTCAGGAAAGAGCATTCCAGAGCTGCTCAGACCACAGGACCAGCGTGGCCACAGGACGGGGTGAGAGCTTTTGAAGCAATGGGGTAAAT
This sequence comes from Dolichotis patagonum, assembly GCA_004027295.1. NCBI lineage: Eukaryota > Metazoa > Chordata > Mammalia > Rodentia > Caviidae > Dolichotis > Dolichotis patagonum. Next base: position 13,715 of record PVJX010038602.1, read on the forward strand.
TCTGAGGGGGATTCATGGCAGAGGACCCCTTGCTGTTAGAAATATTTTGCTTTTAAACATTCCCCTCCATTCTCATCACCCCTTATTGAGACATCTTCCAAAAAAATCCAATCACAGCCATGTCTGCTTCCAGAGTCTACCCCGTGCCTGGCGAAGTACGTTTTTTTTTTTTTTTTCAGTTATACTTTGTGGTGGCTGATTTTGTCAACTGAGTAAGGAACGCTCCACTAGCTTTTCTCAGCCAAATTCCGGGAGTGGAAAACCCACCCCAGGGAGGATTAGGGCATGGAGACCCACCCTAGGGAGGGTAGGATAAAAGGGAGAGGGAGGAGGTTGGCATCTGCCTTCTCTGAAGGACCCCAGTTAGCCTCCACCTTGGACGCTGTCTCCTGGCTTCCAGTGTAAACTCCAGCCTGATTTACACTCAACTCTGGGCCCTCACGGACGCCGGGTCCTTCAGCTCTCCAGGGTGTAGACGGACCCCCGCACTCTTCACACCTGCCTCTGGGCGGCCACTGTAAGTCAGTCTTTAAATTCTCGTGTATTTGTATGTCTTGTATTGGATCTGTGTTTTCTGTAAGCACCAGTTCAGCCACACTTTTCTGTTTTTGGGGGGACAAGGTCTCACTAGGCAAGGCAAGCTGGCCTTGAACTTACCAAACTCCTCTCTTCGCAGCCTTCCAAGTGCTAGGAAAACAGGTGTGCGGCACCACCTGTAAACTAGTTCACTCATCTCACTAGGGTAACTGAACTGGTCCTGGGAACAAGCCTGAAGTGAAATGGAGACCTCGGGGTGTGCTTGGTTGAGCCGTCCTGTTGATTATGGTTTGAAAAATTCGCATCTCACATATATCGCACTATTCATGTTTATGGCTATTCGTAGGGAATACTAATAGTAAGACAGAGGCAAAGAATAATCCAGGAATTTCAGTTCTTCCTAAGTAAGCCCTGCACTCCAACGATAGAAAATGCAAAAACCAGAGATCTAGGAAAGTCCTATCCTTAAAAAATAGGTTTAGTTCTTGGGACCTGTGCCACGCTGGGACCTGGGGCATCGGGAAAGCAAGCAACTACTCCCCTTGGTAAGCTGTGAGCCTGCCGGCGCATGAGCTGAGAATCAACATCTCATGTCGTCCAGTCCCGTGCCCCCCCTTCCGTTTAGCAAGTGGGAGCCAGTGATCTGGACATCTTTTGAGAGGCTGACTATGTTGTTTTGTGTGAATTCTCCGTATGCGAAGATATGGACAACTATTTGGAAGAAAACAAGTCAATATGATAGATAGTGAAGATCTCTGGTTGTCTAGCTTTGAAATTGATGCTTTCTTATGTCCCGCTTTGTTCTGTTTTGTTAATTTTACCCCCTTTAAAATTAAAAAAAAAAAAAAGAAATAGGTTTAGTTCTCGCCCTGAGTCCCACCCAAAGCACAGCTCAGATGCGTAGGAGGTGTCGAAGTTTTCTAAGTGAGGCCGAGGCAGGGCCAGCGCGGTGCATTTGCCATGGGAGCCTGGGTTACCGGAGGGCCTGGCCTCCCTAGGGCTGAGTGGGACGGAGATCAGGGCAGGGCAGAGCTGGCTGGGAAGTGGGCAGGGCCTGTTACTTACAAGTTCCCACAACGCACTGTAGGACCGTGCCCACAGCCCTGCTCTCAGACTTCTCAGGAAAACTGGAGAAAGTTTCCAATAAGATGCCTGGACCTGACATCGGCTTGAGGTGTGGGATCCCAGCACCTCGTCTCAGGAGCTGGACACAGACGTTCTCCCCAGTTTCCTTGAGATCTGGATGCTAAAATGACATGCAAAGCTGGGCGTGGTGCACACCTGTAATCCCAGTGCTCCTCACCATTTTTTGGCGCTCATATCATTCAGTTCTTTGCTGCAGACAGGAAGAACCTGGAAATCAACTCCAGAGAGAGACGCAAGCCCCACAGAACTTGGGAACATCTACTGGGCGAGCTCATTTCTAGGAGACGACTGGATAACTGGAGCGCGGCCCCAAGATGCTCATGGCCAGCCGGGATCATAGCCACAGCACGCACTTCGAGCTCGGGAGGCCGCTGGATGACGACAGGTGCCGCCCTTGGGCCCTGATGGAGTTGGACGGCGTCTCCCTGCTGCCTGCCACGTCCCCGCAGGACCTGGTCCCCAACCCTGCCACTGCCACCTCCTCCCCTGTGGCTGACTTTCTCTACAGCCCTGGTCTGCCTGACCACGCCGCCCTTGGCCTCAGGCAGGAGGCGGTCACTTGTTCCCTTGGCCCTGGCAGCTGGGACCTGGGCCTGCCTGTGCCTGAGCCTAAGGCCCCTGGAGTCCCGGATGTCTCTGGCTTCTATGGACAGAAGCCCACTGAGCCTCTCACCCAGAACGTCCACTCCCGCAAGCACATTCTCTTCTCCATTGTCCACGACGAGTCAGAGGAGTGGGGCGCCTTCATCCGGGACACGAGGGACGTCAACGCCCTGCGGGAGTGCGTGCAGATCCTGTTCAACAGCAGATTCGGGGAAG
>PVJX010038603.1:0-16232 GCA_004027295.1 Dolichotis patagonum
GAATATGTGTGATAGTTCAAACAAATTTTTTTCTTTTTTATCAAAAATGAGATATTACAATACCCATTGATCATTTTCTGTTATTCGGTTCAGAAAGCCCTGGAATTCTTTCACTATATGCATGGCTTTATACTATTGTGTTATGTTTGATATTATTGTAATTGAAACTATGCTCAACTATAGCAGAGTAAGAGATATGATGTTAGATACTGTTGATGTCCAGTTGACTTAATGTAAAGTACTGTGTTGCCTTTGTTGTCCTCTTCTGATCTGCTCTGTACTGCCCTCTTTTGTTTTATTCTCTTTTAAATTAAAAAAAAAATGAGGAAATAGTAAGGAAAAGGGCAAGAGGAAAGAAAACTAGAAAAGCTATGTTCTAGGAAAATTTCTCGCAAAGTGGGCAAAACCCAATTAACCAAAACATGGTGCTGCCAAAGAAATTTTAGCCAATCAAGGATTAAAACTGTCTTAAATTGTTTTGATTAATTAGAAAATCTCAGAAATAATGATCACATTTGCTTTTCCCGATACAAAAAATATCTTCTTTCTTTGAGAAAATTCTGGAGTGTTTTTTATAAGTAAAGTCTTGATTTGCAGAATATTTCATTCTGTGATCTACTTCCTTTTGGGTTTAGAGACGACATCTGTGGTCTTTATATAACGCGGAAGGAAAGTGTCTCCCAAATTTGCATATTTGGGGGAGGCTGGGGGTGTAGCTCAGCTGTACAGCACATGCTTAACATTTGTAAGGCCCTGCATTCCATGCCAGATCAAGAAAAAAAATTGCACACTTGGAAAAATCACAATACATGGTAAATCAGAGAGCACTTCAATTGAATTCAGATGGATTCACATTATCACAACTTTGAAAAGGTTCTGAGCTCACCCTCGCCTAATCCAACCACTCTGATTGGCCTGGACTGGCTCCTAAGAGCCTGCTGTGGCACCAGCTGGCAGGTTTGCAAGGCTCGGCCAGAGCAGGGGAGCTCTGGAATGTTCCCGGGTGCGGTGGCACCTGTCTAGGAGGAGGTCGGATCAGAACTGCGTGATCCACGGGATCTGGATTTTTACAACACAGTGCAAGCAGCGATGCCTGGTGATGGGTTGGCACCTCTTGTCCTCCAGCACTCCTCTCACATGGTGATTGGTAACTTCTGGGGGTCCCTGGTGCTGCTTGTCCAACTTACCAGTTCGTGTGGCCACTCTGTCACATGTGTGCCAGTGTGGTCCCCATTCCCGGACCCGGAAGTTGAGGCTTAGCTGTTCAGTGTGAGGGACTGCGCACAGCACAGGACGGGTGAGGGCTGCAGCAGAGGCAGTTAGCTCCCCTTCCGGCTCGGGTTGTTGGTGTGACTCGTGATTTTGTTAAAAGTGAAGAACCCAGGCACCGTTAGAACTCATAGGCACTTCCCAAAGCGAAAGTGATGGTCACCCACTGTAGCCATCAGAATATTTCTGTTTTGGGGCTATTTTCACACAGTTTCTTTTACATGAGAGACCCAAAGTATAAAGAGGAAAATAAAATATAGGCAATAGGAAATAGGAAGATGGATCTTTTGCAAAAGGAAAGGGGCCAAAAGATGGAGGGAGGAGGAGAAATGGAAAGAAAAGGGCATGAAAAAAGCGTAGAGGAATGCTTTGTACATGTACGAGCTTCCCGTGAGGAAAGTAGTCATCGTGTCCTGCGGGTACACACTAATGAAACCTGCCGGGAAGCAATTGGAACACTTCTGCAGCTGTACTTAGTGAAAATGTGTAAATCAGCAGGGCACAGCAGTGCACAGCTGTAATCCCAGCTACGTGGGAGGATGAAGCAGGAGGATTGCAAGTCCAAGCCCCAAAACAAAAGGGGTGCAGTTTGTTCAGTGGTAGAGTGCTGCTTATCATGTGTGAGGGTCTGGGTTCTACTCTCAGCACTGCTAAAGAAACAGAAGTGACAGTAAACTGTAACTGCGATTCAGTGTGCCTGAACAGAGGCTGAGCTGCCCTGGAGTTACTCAGCGACAACTAAACACAGTGACTGGGGGAAGGGGAGGCACACACATCTTGAGGCCAAAATCAGTCTGAAATAAGACTTGGAGGACAAACAAAACATAGACAGGACTTTATAAAATGCTGAAGCGGTCCACAGTGCAGCCTGCGGGACCTTTGCCTGAGCACAGAGCAAGAACCACCATTCTGGAAAGTTCCAAAAGCGCTGATGGGCCTTAACAGTGTGGCAAACTGAAGCCACACAGGACAGGTCTGGGATCCAAGGCCCCTCGAGGCTTTTGCCTTCCTCTAAACAGGGTGCTGCAGCCTGCCAGCAAATTTCACCAGCACACGCGGGGGCGAGGGACCAGGAAGCTGCTCCCTCCCCAGGGAACAGCAGGTCTTTTTCTCTCCTTTTCTTTTTTCTCCCTCTTCTTCTTCCTGCCTCCTCCCCCTCCTCCTTTTTCTTCTTCCTCCTCCTGTGTCATGTGCCATAGCAGCTAGTTGGAAACTCTAGTGACAGCAGCAATGGCAAAGGTAGTGGGTGAAACAGCACCACCCCTCCTGCCCTGTTCCCAGCAGCATGAGAGAGAGGGGGACATGCGACTTAAGCAGCTTTGGGCAACACATGGGAGGTCAGTCCCCGGCCAATCCAGCCTCCAGAAGCATTGGAGACCTGCCAGCACTGTGGACCAGGAGGCTGTGCCCGGGAGTGGGAGCAGCCTCCGCTGTATCTGTCTGAGAGGGCAACGCAGAGACCGATGGGGGAAGGGGACGTGGGCAGGCCACCGAGGGACAGCCAGACAGTGATGGCTAAAGACTGGCCCAGCCCCCTCTTGCAGGATTAGTCACAGACCACTCCTGCTGCAGGCATGGCGGGGACACCAGTGCAGATTTGGGCTGGCCTGGGACACTGCAGCACTGAGTGCCCCAGAGAAATTTTATCGTTTCCTTGGAGCTGGTGGTGGTGGTGGTCATGGTTTGTTTTGAGTTCCTTTGCCTGTCTTTTTCTTTTCTTTTCTTTTCTTTTCTTTTTTTCTTTTCTTTTCTTTTCTTTTCCTTTGGTTATTTTAGATTCTTTCACTGGTTTTGTTTGTCTTTTTTTTTCTCTTTCCTCAATTATCTTCTTGATGTTTTGATTTTTTCATGTAAGTGAACAGTGTCTCTGGTCTTTCTGGTTTGCTTAAATATTCTTTTGCTCTCTCCATTCTTTTTCTCTTGTCCTATCTCCAGTTTCCCAATGCTTGTGTGACCATCCTTAGCCCTTCAGCTTGCTTCTACTATATTCCTCTTCATTGATCTATTTTTCCTTTATTCTCTTAACCCCCCCCCCACACACACACCCCTCTACACACACAAAGGGTGAAATCACTCTACTAAGGGGAAACACAGCATGCAAGTTTCTGGTTTACGTTGGATTTTGTTATATAATAGTAGATCTTGCTTCTGCAGTTAAAGGTACCAAAAATAGTTACCACAGTATGTTCAGTTTCCAGGCTGTGCTTGATCGTCTGGTGTCATAATCATCACCGTAGACTAGTACCAAAGAACTGGGTTCTGAGCCAGAAACATAGCAACTTCTTGTCCCTGATACATTGGAAAGGAAGGATCTTGGGACAGACCTGATGGCCAAGGGCTAGTTAACCTAGAAGACACCTCTGAGGAATATACATTCCCTGGGGAAGCCCGATACTAGTGATAAAGGTACCTACCATAGCAGTTTACAAGCATCAACACAGAAAACAAATTAAAATTTAAACAAATAGAAAATGACAAGACAAAGAATCAAAATGCCATATCAGACCTCCTGCCCACCCAGGACAAGTCAGGAGAGTGAGCGAGAGGAACTCAGAAGCCACCCACCTGAATTTTCTAAAATGGTAGCAGCAATGGGGGGGGGGATGAAATGAATGAGGCTAAAGAGAAAATAAGATCAGAAATAATCCATCAGGTAAAAAGAGATGACAATCAAAATTGGGCATGGTGGTGCATGCTTGTAATTCTAGGACTTGGGAGGCTGAGGCAGGAGGATCATTGCAAGTTCAAGACCCACCTAGGCTACAAAATGAGTTCAAGGCTAGCCTAAATTGCATAGCAAGACCCTGTCTCTGACAACCAAACAAAAAGAGATGACAATCAAAATGAAGGACTTTCTCAGTGAATCTAGAGTATACATAGATTAAAGAAAAAAATAAAGAGCTTAGGAAAATGACAGAAATCATGAATGCCTGACATAGGAAAGAAATCAAACCCATGAGATTCAAACAGATATCCAGGAGATTAAAAATTCCACTGAAAGTATAATTAACTGACACACAAATAAGTAAGACATGTAAAGCTTCAATTAACCATGAACAAAATAAATCTACAGCAAAGCACATAATAATCAAGCTCCCAGAAATGAGGCATAAGAACAAACTATTACAAACTGTTAGAGAAGGAAATAAATCACCTATAAAGGAAAACCCATAAGACTCACAAAAGACTTCTCAACACAAACCTTAAGACAAAGAGCCTGGAGTGAAAAATTTCAAGTACTGGAAGAAAACAAACCCAACCCAGACTGATGTACTCTGCAAAACAATGTTTCAAAATCAATGAAGAAATAAGATAATTCCATGACAAAGAACAATTGATGAAATGCATGACCACAAAACCAGATCTCCAAAATGTTCTGACAGGCAGTTTAAAAAGAGATAAAAAGAGATAAAAAGAGTACAATCCCAGAACACCAGCAGAAAATCTACCAGGCAAGACAAGCAGTTAAACAGGGGAAAGATAAGAAACCAACAGGAAAATAATATGACAAGGATAAGCCAATACATATCAGTTTTAACCATCAATGTTAGTGATATCAAATTATCAATCAAAAGAAACAAGATCCAACAATATGCTGCATATAAGGAACACATTTAATTCAAAAAGAAATTCATAAAAAGCCCAAGAATGGAAACAATACTCCATGCAGCAGGAAAACAGAAAAAAGCAAGGGTAGCTATCCTATTTGTAGAGAAAGTCCATTTCAAGCCGAGAGAGAGAAGATCACTACATACCTGTAAAGGAAACAATCCATGAGGAGGAGAACAACCATAAATATATATGCATCAGGGCCAGAGATATATATAGTTCAGCAGCACAGTGCCTGCCTGGCAAGCATGAGGTAGTGAGTTTGACGCTCAGTATCCTCCCGCCCCAAAAAATATATATATCAAATACTAGTGCACCCAACTATATAAAACAAACATTAGCAAACAAAAAATCAAGTAAACACTAACACAATTGCAGTGGGAGACCTCAATACTCCACTGTTACAAATAGATCAACTAAACAAAGAAATCAAAAAGATCACAAATAAACCTAACCAGTAAAAAATGGACTTAGTAGATGTCTACGGCGTGTTCTACCCACAAATACCAGAATACATCGTCATCTCAGCTGCCCATGGGATGTTCTCCAACAGGGACCAGATATTAGACTATAGAGCATGCTTAAGTGAGTTCAAAAGAACTGAAATTATCCCATGCAGATTATCAGAACACTATCCAATGAAATTGGAAATCAGTTGCAAAAGAAACCACAAAAACTTCTTAAACACATAGAAATTAAATGACACCGTCCTGAATAACCAATGGGTAACAGGTGAAATTAAAGAGGACATTTGACAGTTTCTACAATTAAATGATAACGCCAACACAGCATACTGGAACCTGTGGGATCCAATGAAAGCAGTCCTACGAGGAAAATTTATTGCAGTGAATTCACACATCAGGTAAACAGAACAAGCTCAAATAAACAACCTACTGCTAAACTTCAGACTTCACTAAAAAGAAGTGCAAGTCAAGCCCAACCCTCACATGAGTAAGAAAATTATAAAATCAGAGGCAGAAATTAATGCAGTTAGGACTGAGAAAACAATACAAAAATCAATGAATTGAAGAGTTGGCTTTTTGAAAGGTTAAATAAAGTCCATACATTCTTAGCCAACGTTAACCAAAAAAAGGAAAGACAAGACTCAAATCCATACAATTGGGAAAGAAAATGGTAAAATCACAACAGATCCTACAGAAATGCAGAAAATCATCAATACCTACTTTAAGAACCTACAGTCTAATGAGATGGAAAACATACAAATAGATACATATGAATTACCAAAGCTGAATAACAAGATATAAAAATTCTAAATAAACCAATGTCAGTCAATGAAATTGAAGACTAATTAAAAACCTACCAACATAGAAGAGCCTAGGTCCTGATTGATCACTGCTGAACTCAACAAATTTAGGGAAGACCTAGTGCCTCTATTTCTCAAAATCTTTAATGAAATGGATAGAGAAGCAATACTTCCAAAGTCATTCCTACAAGCAAGCATTACCTTGATATTAAAACCAGAGAAAGATACAACCAAAAAAGAACTATGGACCTAATGAACATAGGTGGGAAAATCCTCAGTTAGATACTGGCAAACAGAATACAGCAAATCATCAAGAAGATTGCACACCATGACCGAGTAGGATGCATCCCAGGGACACAGGGATGGTTCAGCATATGCAAACCAATAAATATAACACAGCATATTAACAGAGCCAAGGAAAAAATCAGAAGATCATCTCATAGACTCAGAAAAAGCACTTGACAAAGTCAAACACCAATTCATGATAAATCAGAAAATTTAAATAGATTGTCTTTATCTCAATCTGATAAAAGCCATCTATGGACAAACCAACAATCAACATAATACTAAATGGTCAGAAATAAAAGTTTTCACTCTAAAGTAAGGATCAAAAAAAGGATATCCACTATTACCACTCTTATTCAGTATAGTTCTGGAAACTCTAGCCAGAGCAATTAGACAAAAGAAAACTTCGTATTTTCTATCTTTATTCCTTTTATTTAACTCCTTAATTTTCTATCTTTATTCCTTTTATTTTTATAAAAGGAGTTAAATTATCAGTATTTGTAGACTACATGAAACTGTCATGGAAAACCCCAAAAACTCCATCAAAAAACTTCTAGATTTAACAACCAAATTTAGTAACTTAGCTGGATACAAAGGCAACACTCAGAAATCAATAGCCTTCCTGTACACAAAAATCTAACTCACTGAGAGAAAAGTTAGGGAAACCACACCTTTCACAGTACTATCCAAAAAATGAAATAATTTGGAGTCAATCTAACAAAGGAAGTAAAGGATCTTTACACTAGAAGCTACAGTACTCTGAAAAAGGGGGCTGAAGACTGAACAGGATATCAGAAAATGGAAAGATGCTCCTTGTTTTGGGGTAGGAAGAGCTAACATAATGAAAATGGCCATATTTTGAAAATTGTTACGCAGATTTAATGCAATCCAGATCAAACATCAATAGCATATCTCAGCAATCTGGAGAAAATATGCCTAAAATTCATCTGTAACCAGAAGTGACCTACAGTACCAAAGGTAATCCTGGGTAACAAAGGCAAGGCAGGAGACATCACAATCCCTGACTTGAAGTTATATTACAAAGCTACTGTGATTAAAAAAAAAAAAACCTGAGAATCCATGGTATCCTGGGGGACACCGGACAAACAGTGCTGTTGACTCATGAGGGGACTCAGCCCTGCAGGCAGGCGTTGTCCTCCTCTCCCTCACCTCTCCTTTCTTCCTGCCCTTTAGCACTTCTGCTTGGTCCCTCCTGGTCTCCTCACCACAGGAACAAAATGCAGCAAACAGTGACACAAATCCTGAGATGCAACTGCCTTGGCCTTGGCGCGACATAGCTGGGTGGCCCAGGGCCATCTGAGGGGCTGCTTCAGGCTCCACTCTTTGCATCCTGCACTCCGGAGCCTTTGGGATTTGCAGCCGCTGTTGAGAGGCTGAACCTGGGTGGGTACCGGGGTTGGCCCAGAGCCAGACGTTTCCTAGCAGCGGGGCCAGATGGAGTGTTCTACCACTGCAGGACGAGGGGGCCGTCAGGGCCGCTCTGCCTCTGTAAGGGTTGCACGAGGCTCTGCGGTGCGGTGTGCAGAGGCTTTGAAGGGTGCGGGCAGGACTCTGCCCCATCAGGAAACCCCGGACTCCAGCTGCCGCTGCCTCCTCCATCTGGCGCTGCCACTGGCTCCTGTCCCTGTGGGCACCAGCTGTTTGCTGAGCTCTGTGTCCAGGCTGAGTGCCCACCAGATGCCAGTCCGGAGACCAGGATCTCTCCAGCCTGAGTTGGCAAAGGTTTCCACAGGCAGCTGGTAATTTCCCCCACCAGGTACCCTGCACTTATGACGCCTGCGTTCCGTGTCATCTCTCTGGATGTCTCAGTTTGGGACCTCTTGGCAAGGGCACCATGTCTCACTACTCATCTGTGTGGTCCTGGTGCCTAACGGAACCCGGCACCCAGTGGGACGGTGGGTGGGGAGCGAGGGCTGAGTGGTGGGCAGTGGTCATCATGTCCTCCCCGCCACAGCTGTCTCTGAGAATGAGGCTCCGGCCATGTTTGTTTTCTGTGGGAGAGGGACAGAGGGATGGAAGGCAGTGCTGGCGGAGGCCAAGAGCTCTAGGAGAGCTGGAGGAAGATGGGCGAGGCTTTAGCATTCATTTCAGTCACACAACAGATGAAGGTGGGTAGGAGGCAGAGATAATCTATCCAGCAGGACAGACTGAGACCCCAGGACGTCGGAAGCAGAGGCAAGAGGATCTCCTAGGCTACACAGGCGGGAAAAGAAGAAGCAGCAAAGGAGACCAAAGGCACAGGAAGCAAGACGGGAACTTCAGAGGAGGAGACATGGTCACTGTGTCAAAGGCAAGGGTGACGTCAGGAGGTCCAGTCCCCTGGGGCAGTCTCAGGCACCGAGAGGCCCCGTGAGCGCAGTGCTGCTCCTCAGGCTCACCCCGGATGAGAGAACGGTGTTCCCAGAAGACCAGGCGACCTGCCCCGCACCCCCGAGCTTCGCTGTCTCCCTGCTGCTGGAGCCGGCTGCACCCTGGGGTGAAGTGGCGGTGTGGTTCTGGTTCTGAAAGAGCCACGAATCAGCACCGGCTGGCTGAGCCGGTGAGAGACACAGAGTCCAGGGCCAGGGAGGAGACATCACCCTCCCTGGTGATGGCCCAGGCTCATAGACGCAGCACTAGGACAGGAGAGGGACAGGGACGGCTCAGCGGCTGGGTTCCTAAGTTCGTTGCCAGCATCACCAAAAAAGGAGCAAGCGGCGGTGGTTCTGAGCACGCCCAGCATCTCCCAGGGAGGAAGAGCCACTTTCAGCCCGGTGGTGTTTCAGGGTGCAGCCAGGGCTGAAACCAGAGCTGCTGGCCTCACCAATGCCAGTGTTTGACCAAGAGCAGGGCAAGCATGGGCCCGGACAGCACGGGTTCCCACCTGCACAAAGCAGCCCTCGGCCTGTCTCCGCCAGGCCACCTGCATGGCTGTGCTGCAGAGCTCAGAGTCCCAGACGCTTCGTGCCCTCCCAGCCATGGTCCACACTGCTGTGCACCCTCAGCCTGTCTCGAGGCCCCCCTCTCTGTCCCCACTGCCGGCCCAGGGAGCCGGAGACACTGGGCCCTCGGTTGCAAAGGCTTGGGCACTTTGGGGCAAAGACCGAGTGAGAAAAGATTGGACGGAGCACAGAACCAGCCCCAAGCACCCAGGGGACGCCACAAACCCAGTTGTGATTCCACACCTCCATCCAGCTCTGTGGCCACCATGCAGGCTGACTACAGAGTCGGGAGCCTTTGCTGACCCCCGCAGCAGCTGCTCCTTCACTGCCCGAGAGAGGTCCGCTGAGCTCCCAACCCTTGGACACTTTTGTTCTGCCTGAAAGACAGGCTGCCTGTGCCCACCAGCGCCACAAGGCCACTCTGGTGAAATAAGCTGGAAGGGTCGATGCACTGCTCCGAGGAGCTCTGCACATCTGGAGAAGCCTGGGGACATGTGAGCTCCTCCAGGCCAGACCGGGACTTTGGCAGCTGGTCAGGGAGACTCCGGCACTGTGGCCCGGTGCTGCCAACTACCTGTGGGTCCACCTGAGTCAGGCGGCTTCCTCGGCCTCCTCTTCACCGGGCGTGGTCGCATCTACCCTGAAAGTCGTGGTGACGGTTGCACGGAGCAGTGGATGTAGCACACTCGGTGTAAGTTTGAAGTAACCCACCACCCCAAGTGTCCCCTCTGGGTCCCATGTCAGCGATCTGTGACCCAGTCACCCCACACACTAGGATGCCCCCTTATTTACACAACCAAGAAGAAACAAGACACAGGCCTCAGGTTGTTCTTTGCAAGACTAATAGAAATAGAAAAAAAAGCCTGAAAAGTTAAATAGAAAATGCATTCATTAGGAAACATTCATTTTAAGGGCTATTTTGCAACCATTCAAAATTGTTAGGAAGAGGAGCTGAATTTTGGAGAACAAAGTTGAAAGATTTTTTTTTATAACCCAATTTCAAGATTTCTTGGGAGGCTACAGTGATTAAGACCACAGAGTGCATGTAACGTGATGCTGGGCATAGAGACTGGTGAATTAAAACAGGCGGTGCAGAAAGCAGTCTTCACACGGATGGCCAACTGGTTCTTGACAAAAGTACCAAGGGAAAGGGACAGTCTCTTCAGCGACAGGTGGTAACCCAGTTGGATTAGATCTTACCCTGCAGCAGACAGCAGATGAGCCCCAGGCGGTGAGAACCGCAGGTGTGAAGCTGTAAGACACAGAGAAAAACCCACGGACCAGGCAGAGATCCTTACATTTGTCGCCAAGAGTACAATCCATGAAGGAAAAGCAGTAAACTGGACTTAGTCAAAATGAAGTGTTCAGCAGAGGATGATGGCGCGCACCCGTGATCCCGGCACTCCAAGAGGCTGAGGCAGGAGGCGCAAAAGCTCAACTCTTCCCTGGATGACTTAGCAATTTGGCATGACCCTGTCTCAAAATTGAAAATTTAAAAAAGGTCTGGGGTATAGCTCAGTGCTAAGGCCCTGGGTCCAATCCTCAGTACCAGAAAAGAAAAAGAAAAAGGGAAAGAGCTGGGGTGTAGCCTGGTGTAGCCCACTTGCTTAGCAGGCACAGCACCGAGTCTGATCCCAGTACAAGAAAAGAAGGAAGGGAGGGAGGAGGGAGGGAAGGAAGAAGGAAAGGAAAAAGGAGGGAGGGAGAGGAAAGGGAAGGAAAGAAGAGTCACAGACTAACAGAAAATACTTACAAATCATATATCTAATAAAGAACATAGTCTAAATACATATGTCCATATATCATACAACTCAAAAACAAGAAGACAATCTAATTCTAAAACCATTTTTAAAATGTGAATAGCCGTTTCACCAGAGAAGAGACCTGAAAAACCAGCAGGCCGACAAGAAGATGCGCGGCACCATCAGTCTTTAGGGAAACGCGAATTGAAGCCGCATGGAATATCACTTCCTCTCTGTCACGAAGGCTTTCAATTTAAAAAATAGACAGTAATTACAGCGAGGATGTGGAGAAACCGGGACCTCTGCGCAGCGTGCCTGGCCATGTGAGTCCGCACAGCCACCCTGGGAAAGGGCGTCAGGGTCACCCCGGGCTCAGCACTTCCACCCCTAGTTGTCTGAAATGAAAGCAAAGGCCCCACGGGACACGGGTTCACCCGTGCGTTGCTCACGGAAGTCCGGAAGCAGCGTGCACGTCCCAGCTGTCCAGAGGGAAGAGACCAATGCAGAGCTCACAGCAGGACACAGATGGACAAAGTAAGCAAAGTACGCCAGACATCACTGCTCCCCACGAAATTGCTGGGAAGTGCACATCTATGAGGCGAAGGGCAGCGCAAGGGGCCAGAGCAACTTGGGGGGCGCACAGTGCTTTAAACAGGTGACAATCACGATCGCATACTTACAAAGTTATTGGAAACCCTGGAAGTCAACAGTAAAGGGACAGATTGTGGTGTCTATGTTTTACTTCAGCATAGTGTTTTTAAAATGCTTGTGAAGACTGCAGTAACAAAAACAAACTGCGTAAGACGTCAAGGAAAATTTAAAAAACGAAGGCAAAATACGTAGGTATTTACCTATCCAAGGTACAGTGCTGGGGTGCGGCTCTGCGGTGATGAGGGCTTTCTACGAAGCCAGGTGTGACGGTGTTGCGTGTGCTGAAAGTCCCACTGTATTCAGACACGGGCATAGAGGGGTCCACGTGGCCAGCTCCTCTGAGCCAGGCCGTTCCCACCCTGCTCCGTGGTCCTCTTACCCATCCCGCACTAAGCCTGAAGCTCAAGTGACTCATGTCTCCAGAGACCAGACATTGGTAGCTGCTTCTGCAGGACGCAGATGGGAATTTCTGTCCCCTTGCTGTTCCTATTTTATCCAGGGAGTGAAATCCATAAATGTTCAGGCCACAGGGTGTGCAGCCGACTAAGCAATGTTGCCCTCGTTCGCTTAGGATTCACTTTTTCTCCATCCTAAACAGGGAAGGTCCCATGTTACTAACAGATGATTCCTAGATAATAAACCCCAAAGAATGTCCTTGTTGGGAAAAAAAGTATTCATGAATGTGTGATCCCTTGCCCAAAGCACCCCCTCCCCCCTCCTCTACCAAGTGACTTAACCCTTCCAGGCCTTGTGCTCTTCCCAAGCTGTCAACTTCTCCTCCTTGGCTTTGCTTTCCATACCCCCACCCCCTCTTCTGTGCTCTGTGTCCCATTACCTGTTTCCATCTTTATCACTCTTCTCTGTAAAAGTTAGGGTTCTCACCACCCAGAACCCTAGCCCATCAGGATGGTGGCACCCATGATGGTCTTCGTGGCCTGCGGCTGCCATAACACATACCACAGGCTGGCGCCTTAACCAATGGGAATTTACTTCCTGATGGTTCTGGAGGCTGGAAGTCCAACATGGCATCATCAGCCATGGATGTGTGATCCCTTGCCCAAAGTGCCCCGTCCCACCTGCCCAGTGCCACCGCTGGGCAAACCCGGTGCATTCTGCAGGCCCTCTCCCCTTCTCCTTGGTTTGGAGACGGCCCCATGTCACGTCTACCTCCCCCATCCCCATGCACGTCCGAGTGACCTTCCTTCTCTGCGTGTCTCTGTCCTAATCTCATTATAAGGGAGATAGGAACCTGTCCACAGGACCTTGTTTTATCTTAATTACCTCTTCAAGATTCTATCTCTGAATTTCCAAATTCGGCCCTATTCTGAGGTACGGGGTCAAGGATCTCCACCCAGGAGCTGGGGTGTGAGAACAGACACAATCATCCACAGCGACACAGGGAAGATGGTGACAGATGCTGCGCATGGGGTGCAGACTGCGTCCTGAGTGATTGACTTCCCACTGGATCATTGCTAACCCCGTGACAGGGTCAGCACCTCTGCCGTTCCTGGGCCTCACAGAACCCGGAGGAGGCTGTGACTCGTCCACGGTCATGGAGGTGACAGGTAGCAGAAGCGGAAGTCCAGCCCAAGCTCTCTGGCTTCCAGAGCTGGGCTCTGAACCACTGTGCCCTACTGCCGAGTACTGGC
This sequence comes from Dolichotis patagonum, assembly GCA_004027295.1. NCBI lineage: Eukaryota > Metazoa > Chordata > Mammalia > Rodentia > Caviidae > Dolichotis > Dolichotis patagonum. The sequence continues at coordinate 13,412 of PVJX010038603.1, forward strand.
AGGCATGCGGGCAGACCTGCGGGGAGGGGAACAGTGAAGGAGCAAAATAGTGAGTTGCGTGGCCGTGTGAGGTTTAGATTCATCAGTGCTACAGACAAATCATGCTTCCGTGACTTAAGGAAAAACTGCATATATTTTTGTGCAGGGTTTTTTGTTTTGAGGGGGTGATTGTTGTTTCTATATTGAGTATTGAGCACAGGTCCTTTGCACTGAGCTACAACCCCAGCTCTTATTTCATTTTTTTATTTAGAGATATGCTCTAGCCAAGTTCCTAAGATGCCCAGGCTGGACTCAGATTTGTGATCCTCCTGCCTCAGCCTCCCAGAGTGTTCTGGGATGACAGGTGTGCATCTCCATGCTCAGCAAAAACAGTTACATGTGCAAATGTTTAATGGATCGAAACCCTACATTATTCTTGTCTTCTAAGGCAGACAGATTAGAAAGGTTTCTACCAAACTGAAAATGTAGCAATTTTTGTTTAAAGAAACAGAAGTCAAACTCATACAGAGGACTTCAGAACTGGCAGAAGTTTCACAGATCAACTGATTGAGATTTCTCTTTTAAATAAGGATCTGAGGCACAGCGAGGTTAGCTAACTTTCTGTGTATCAGCCGGATACCACATTATTAACACTCCTGTCCTTAGCTCGGTCACTGCTGAGTCTTAGCTGGGAAGTAATTAAACCAGGTTTTCCTTTTGCGCAAGACCGTGGGGAGCAGTTGGGATGCTGGGTGGGAATCGGACTCCTTCGAAGCCACCTGCCAATTCCTTTTCCTTGTCTGCCGTCCTCCCCCTCTGACTTCATCCATACCAGAGCAGGGGGCTTTTCATCCTCCAAGAAAGGAGAGTCCTGACCCTCGCTCGGGGCTGGGCAGGTCGTCATCTCCTGCCAGGGTGAAGGGAAATCACAGACAGACAGAAACGCAAGGGCAGGTTTAACCCAGCTTCTTCAGACCATGACAGGCAGGCACTTACACCACTGAGCTAAATTCCTGGCCCTAAAACATGAGTGACCAAGAGCCTGGGACCCGATGGCCCCGTTCCACAGGCCAACTGGGCAGACCCCCTGTGTCCCCTCCTGCCCAGACACCTCCAGGGTCACACAGAGCTTTCCAACATGTGGTCTGCACACCACAGTATCTTGTGGGCGCAAGATAACTAGCTGGGTTGTTTTTCATCGGAGACAGGGCCTCACTCTGTAGTTCACGCTGGCCTTGAACTCTCTATAGCCCAGGCCAGCCTTGAACTTGTAGCAGTCCTCCTGCCTCAGCCTCTTTCCTGAGTGCTGGGATTATAAGTATATGCCACCATGCCTGGTTTTCAGCTATATTTTCTAAAACCAGAATTGCTTTTAAAGTTATATATATTATTTCAATTCACTTAAGAATATATACCCCATCAAAGTTTGGGGTTTTTTTTTACTTTTTTTTTTTTTTGGTATCAGGAATCGAACTCATGATTGCATGCTTGGTAGGCAGGAGCTGTGCCATTGAGCTATATTCCCAGCCCCATCCAAGTTCTGAATCACAGATAAAACTGATTTGAGGAAAACATCATTTTACACAAAAATATTCCACAGAGCTTTTTAAAAAGTGAATTCACTTAAAATCATAAAATATGATTGAGAGCCAGGTATGGTGCCACACGCCTATAATCCTAGCACTCAGGAAGCTGAGGCAGGGTGATTGCTGTGGTTCTGAGGCCAGCCTGGGCTATGTTGTACACTCAAGGTCACCTCCAAGTACATAGTGAGACCCTGTCTCAAAAATAAAACAAATCTGGCTGGGGACTTAGCTCAGTGGCATAAGTGCCTGCCTTGCAAGCATGCAGTTGTGAGTTGGATCCCCAGGACCAAGAAAAAATAAAAATAAAAATAAAACAAATCTATGTCCGTATCCGTTCCTGTGTGGCACTTGTCCAGCGCAGTGGCGGTATCCACAGGCTGACTGTGAACGCAGTTTGTTTTATAGTGGGAATAACATCCCACGAGTGCACCGTCGGTTCCTCGTTGTCAGTTAGAGCTGGGCCAAGACATCCTTGGCCTTCAAGTCATCCGTGTACTTAAAACACCTCCAGAAGCCCTCAAATTCCTGAAGGAGAGTGAATGAAGGTGAGACTTTCTGTAGAGCTTTGCTGCAGTTGTCCCTCCAGGTTCCCGCCTTAGAGATCTGTACCTGGAACCTTTGTAACCAACTAGCAGAGGCTCCCCCATCCCCCAAAGGATGCAGCGTCAACCCTCAGCCCTGGCACGTGCAGGGCCCAAGTCCAGAACCCAGAGTCAGGCCCCAGAGGCTCCTGGGTGACCCAGTCTGCGGCCCCCTCTGCCGAGGTGTGTGCAGAAAGGCCTTCTTTTTTTTTTTTTTATAATTTTATTTAAAGAGGAAAAAACAAAACAGAACAAAACAGAATAAAGGGTAGCAACCATACAGTATTCCAAGGAAAAAAGGAAAAGTACAACAATAAAACCTAAGAAATTATTACTTGACTCATTACATACTGACTTCTTGGAAATAGATGTTCAAATTACAGAGTTAAAACATGTGAAGTAGACATTCAAACAGTGAGACTGTTAACAGTTCTGCTCCACGATCTGACAAAAACAACAATATGGTCATCCATCTTACCCACTCAAATATACATGCAATTATATCAATAGGGTAAAATTAAATACAACAAAACAGAGCAAAGCATATCACAAGAAAGCAATGTAAGACATAAATTTCAAAGCTAGACAATTGGAGATATTCACTCTCTATCATATTGACTTTTGTTTTCTTCCAAATAGTTGTCCATATTGTCACATATAGGGAATTCACATGAA
>PVJX010038604.1:0-16227 GCA_004027295.1 Dolichotis patagonum
AAGTCCTACCATGTTTTTGTTCTGTTTTGATTGGTTCTATCCTGTTGTGTTTTATTTGATTTTATTATGTGTGATGATATAGACAAATTTTTTGAGGAAAATGAGATATTATAGTAGCCATTGTTCATTTCCTGTTGTTTGCTTTTGAAGTCCTGTAATGCTTTCATTCTTTTGAATGGTTTTATACTATTTTGTTATGTTTGATATTATTGTGTGTGAAGGTATGCTCAACTATGTCGAAGAAGAGAGACATTGTGGTAGCTACTGTTGATGACCAGTTGTCTTGTTGTGAAATGCTGTGTTGCTTGCATTGTTCTGTTCTGTTCTGATTTGCTTTGTTCTGTTTTGTTTTGTTTTCTTTAAAATAAAAAAAATTAAAAAAATTTAAAACTAAAATTGTGTTATTGCATATTAAATTTTTTATGTCTACTAGTATTTTTGTTATGTAGTTGGGTGCTCGTGTATTTGGTGCATATGTATTTAAGATTGTTATCTCTTACTGTTGAATTTTCCTCTGAATAGGTAGTAACCTTCTTTATTTCTTTTGATCATTTTTAGTTTGAAGTTCACATTGTCTGCAAACATAACAGTTGCCTCTGTTTTTTCTGGGTTTCTGTTTCATGCAATATTATTTTCCATCCTTTGACTTTGAGTCTATAAGTTTCTTTTTGTTTTAGATGTGTTTCTTGATTGTAGCATATTTTTTGATCCTGTTTTTTGATCCATTCTGCCAATGTATTTCTTTTACTTGGTGAATTCAGGCCATTTAAATTTGTGGTTATAACTGATATGTATTGGCTTAACTTTGTCATATTATTCTTTCATTTTTGGTTCCCTGCTTTCTTTCCTTGTTTAGTTGTTTGCCCTGACTGTTTGTTTCTCTCCTTGTTCTGGGAATTACGGTCATTTTTATCTCTATCTACTATGTCTTTCAGTAGTCTTTCTAGAATTGATTTGGTGAACATGAATTTCTTCAGTTGTTCTTGTTCTTCCATGAGTGGAAGTATCTTGTTTCTCCATTAATTTTCAAAGAAATATTTGCAGTGTTCATCAGTCTGGGTTCAAAATTATTACCTTTAAGGTCTTGAAATACTTCACTCCATGCTTGTTTTGACTTCAGGATTTGTGTTGAGAAGTTGGCCGTGATTTTAACGGGCTGTCCTTGATAGGTCAGCTGTTTCTTTTCTCTACCAGCATTTAGTATTCTGCTTTACTGCTGAATTTGTTGAATCGTGATTATTTTATGTCTGAGTGTAGAATTTTTTAATTCTTTAATGGCTATTAGGAGTTCTATATGCCTCACCTATCTGTGTATTAGATGTTTTTTCTCATGGTTGGGAAACATTCCACTGTTATTTCTCAAAATAGTTTTTGCATGCCATTTGTGTTGACTTGGGCATTTTCATTGGCAGATTTACTTTGCTTCTGAATGTATGGGAAAATCTTATTCTAGTCAGTTCTCCGGTTGGAATTACTTCTGTTTCTCTCGTTTCTCAATTTTTCTCTGTACTGTTGTTTTTGTTGGGTACACTCTGAAACCTACATTTGCAGGTTCTCCTGGGAATCAGCTTCTGGCTATGTTCAGCTAACAGGAAGATTTTAGAGCAGATTGAAGGGTAAGAAGAAGGGAGAATATTAGGAGGGATTTCTCCTCCTTTCTGCTTTGGGATCTCTTAATGTGGCTATATTTAGCTTCAACACATTGCCCAACAATCTTTTTGAGCTGGAATCAGTGTTGTGGTTCCAACACTATTGGTTTGCCTAAGCTCCAGGGTGTCAGGACCTTGTATTTCCTACTACTGTCATCATCCTCCATATTGTGCCATCTCCCCCATCTTGTGTCACTATCTTCTGTTTCGCTTGTCAGCTCTCCCAACAGCTTTGAAACTGATTTTAGTTTATAAATTCTTTTTATTGAATCACCAGCATTTTACTAATTTATCCCTATTTTATTCATGCCCTTGATGAAAGTGATAAACCTTTCTCATTGAATTCTTGAAGTTCCTGTAAAAGGTAGGACGGGATCTTCAACTCTCCGTCTTTTGTTCAGCACCCTAGTAGTGGGCATGATTTGCTGAACCCTTGAAGATGCTGTTTTAACAGTCATTGTTAACACTGGGAACTCCAGCAACTTCCTGAGATAGGTCATATTTAATTATTTTATGCCACCTGTTTGAGTGAATTGTGTTTTTGACCATCTTTGAACATTTTTAATTAAAGCATGTATGTACAGACTAAAAACCTGCAGATATTTGGGGGGCTCTGTTTTATACAAAAATTTAAAAATAAACCATAAATACACAAAAAATATTACAATATTTTCGCAAGATTTTTGATCCCCTGCTGTTTATATTCTGTGGCTTAGGCTGAAGTCAATAGATTGTTTGGAGTGAAATTGTATTCCTGTGTTTTCACTTTACTGTCTGGGTTTATACTTTATTACAAAGTCTCATTTCTTTCAAACAGGTCTGTACTCATTGAAGAAGTGTATATCTCTACCTTTCCTGCCATGGCAAGCATTATAGCCAGAGAGCAAATACAGAGTAATAAGGCATCAAATCTTAGGTCTATATTCATGAATGCTATACATTGGGCAGGTTATTTAAGGGTGCAGCATCAGCATATCTTTATATGCATATATAAGTATCTATTTTATTAGGTTGTTGTGTGGATTAGGATTGTCAAACAACTGTCAGATACTCAGTGATCAATACTGAAATATGAAGGAAGTCCTAAATAAAGAAATGACTAATTTGATGTGCATATGGAGGGATTTGATCAGAAAGTGACTCTATGATCTGGCCATTGACTCTTTTCTGAGTTCACTTTATGCAATTCTACTCTTGCGGTGATTCTATAGGTATAGTGACTTACTGACTGTTCACAGAGTAGACCTGATTTGTTTTCAGTTTAGGATATTTGATCTAGTCATTTCTTTTTCCTTTTTATTTCTAAATACGGACCACTGTCATCTCTCCCCTACCACTATCATTGTTTATTGATCTTCAAAACCCAGCTTAAATATTGCTCTCTGAAAATCCTTGTCTGACTATCCAGTGTAGAGTAGCCATTTAGTCACTATAACATATTATCCCTTTTTCTTTTGGTACTTGTTCACTTATTTGCCTTCTCTTCAATAATAATGAATTTTTTGTGTATTTGCTCTTTGTGAAGAGCCTGATAAACATTCAATGATTGTTGAGTGGAGGAAAGAATAATGTGATAGATACTAAGTGTACAATTATGAGTAATAATGTTATTTTTAGTGTAGTGTGTATTGACCTTTATTAGATCATAGATGTCTGTGCCTAAGAATCTGGTGAAAGCTATGAATGCCTTTCCAAGGATAATGTACTTCTACTAAAAATTTGCCTAGGAGTCACTGGTGCACACATACAATTCCAGCTGCTCAGAAGGCTGAGGTTAAGAGTGTCACAAGTTCTGGGTCAACTTGTGAAGTTTATCAAAACTTTGTCTCAAATGATAAAACAAAAGGTGCTCAGTTTACAACTCAGGGATAGTATCCTTGGATTCCATCTCTAATACTGAAAAATTATTTTGCTTAGAACATAGATGCTTCATTTATTGCATTCCTTACTCTTTGTTAGACACCTTACTAGTGTTTCTATCCCTTTATAAGCTGTGGGCCATAGTTTTATTAAATGTTAATCTCTGTACAATGATGCCTGCTATTGGTGGTCAAAAACTGCTGTTGTTTTCCTCCAATCTATCATGAGTCTAAAAGTGGTCCTAATGTAATTGACCTGTAAAACTCTCAGGCCATATCCAATTTACCACAAGTTTGTCAATATAATTTATAGCCTATTTAACTAGGTAAGTACACCAATCATGTATTTGAAATGCAAATGGCTATTACTAATATCATATGATACTTATATTTTAGCAGATGCCTAACAATTTGCTAGCAGTGATCAATCTATGGACCTAATTAATTAATCAATTGTCTTTTTAAGAGAAAGTTTCACTATGCAGTTCAGGCTGTCCTTCAATTCACTTTGTTGCCCAGGCTGGCCTCAAGCTTGCAGCAATCCTCCTGCCTCAGCCTCCCGAGTGTTGGGATTACAGGAATGCCTCACCATGCACAGTAGCTATGGACCAAATTTTAAATAGCACACCTTAGAAAGTATCATTAATCATATATTCTCTTCAAGGTACTAATTCTGTATTTTAATCTATTTTTTGTGTCTCTGGCTAGACACAAACCTCATATCAAACTTATTATGTTTCAGTTTTAAAATAAAAGAGCCTCTTTCATCTTCCTCAAGTTTTTTTATTTTCAAAAATTCAAATATTTTCTAATCAAGAGTTACTTGGGCTTTTCTTTTCCACCATACTAATATATTTTCTTTATTGAGATATTTTTGAACCCTTTTTTTCATAGTCACTCCATTAAAAAGCCTTTTAGATAATTTACCGTAATATTCCCCACACTGCAAAATTTTAATGTTCAGATGCACAGTGTATTGGTTGGTGTTCAGCAGAACCACAAATTACTGTGATATCCAATTTGTTTTATGTTTCCCAAGGCACCACCCACTTTGAGAATGTATTCTGTGTTTTAAAAGCCTTCCCACATATACTTTTAAAGTTTTATCGTATTAGCCAATATTGGACTCATATTCTCTTTGTTTTGGATGCTCTTTGCCAAATCTTTATTGAAATTAGATGCATTAAGTTTGCACCAAAACTTACTTTCCCCATGAAACTTTTAATGATCCTTGTAGCTATACATGGCTTTTTTCTCTTCTGATTTCTAATTTTATATATATATATATTATATATAATTTTATATATATATATATATATATATATATATATATATATATATATGATTTTTATTGTCTGCAGGAATAAGCTTCTTGAGGGTAGAAATCATGATTTTTTTTTTGATGACTGACTTGTTTTAGTTTTTGAGACAGGGTCTTGCTATGCAGTTCAGGCTAGGTTTCAACTTACTGTGGAGCCCAGGCTGGCCTCAAGCTCATGGCAGTCCTCCTGCCTTAGTCTCCTGAGTTCTGCAATTGTCGGCATGCACCATAATGCCCAGCTACAATGTTTAACTATTAACAAGTACTCAAAACATTCATCAATCAATGAAAAAAGTGATAGCTACTTAAAAATATCAAAATGGGTACTAAAATAATTGGCAAACTTTTACTTATTTGGAGGTCTTTGTTTTTGTTAGGAAAAGACATGGTAGGAAAGGGAAGCACAAGTAAATAAGAAGGGCAAATGTTATCCAAATATGTTACATGCATATATAGAAGTATCATAAGAAACCTAGTCATTTATACAATTACTATGCACTAATAGTTATAATAATGATAAAAAGTCTTTCATGGATGAAGGAGACATTTTGTAGTGTTCTGTTCTGCCTTGGTCTTCTTTGTCTTTTGAAGGGAAGAATTATTATGGAAGGCAAGACAATGGAAATGTGATGTGGTTCCTTGCTCTATCATTAGATTGTTTATTAGGTAACCTAAAGAAATTAAAGATATATTAACTTGATTCAATGCTTTTGTCTTACTTTTCAATTTATTGCAGTATTGATGATCTATGCACTAACCACGAGCATTTGTAATTGAAGTGTCCTTTTAAATATGGAACACACTTGTTTAAAAGAAAGTATTGGGAGAAATGTCTCATAGGGTAGATTTTATTGGCAGACTTTAATTACCTTAATTTACTTTAAGGTAAATATTTATACCCATATGAACTGGTTAATTCCTTAACAGTATGGTTTTTTATTGTGTGTTTAAAAAAATTACCTGTTACACTGAACTTAAGAGTTGTCTTTTCTTCAATTTTATTAATTATTTCTGAAAAGCACTCCAACTTAGGAAAATGTGTGTTTTAATTACCAGTGTAGAAAAAGATATTGAGATAGTTTACAAATATTACATAAGTGATTTTTTATCATTTTAAAATATAAATGCTTACAGATGTTTTATGGGAAATCATACAGTGGATTTCTTGGCTTTGGAAGAATATAGTTCTGGTTTTGAGTTTTACTAATTGCTGAGTGACCTTGTTAAAATTGCTTAATACATCTTCAAAGGTCTCCATAAAAACAGCAGAAACAGGATTTTTTTTACCATCTTATTTTAAAGTATTGGTTTGCAGATTTATCAAGGACAAGAAGTGGGAAATTTGTGAGTATGCCAGCAACCTATAGATCCAGGGAAGAGCTCATGCTGAGTTTTAAGTTTGAAGACTGTCACATTGAAGACCCAGGGGAGAGCCATTGTTGTATCTCCTGTCGGAAGGCTATCAGCTTTCTCTTCTCAGGTTCAAGGAAGTCAATCTTTTGCTCTACTGAACCCTTTAACTGGTTGGATGACATTTGCCCACATTGTGGAGTGCAGTCTGCTTTGCTCAAAATCTACTGATTTAAATATTAGTCTTATCCAAAACATCCTCAGAAGAGACACCTAGACTAATATTTGACCACATATATGGATACTGTAGCCCAGCTGAATTGACACATAAAATTAACTATCATATCTTTTTAAACATTAGTGTTCTCATTTTAAATTACATAGAATAATATACTATCTTATAGAATGATTGAGAAAATTACACAGGGTATTATACATATAACAAACGACTAACACATGGCAGTCACTCTATAAATACCAATAATGTTAACTTTCTTGGACCATTTTTCTTCCACATTCTTCCTACATCTATCTTTATGCACTTCCCTGTTTGGATGTAATAGAAGACTTATGATTGTTTAGCATATGGTGCATATTATTCATTTATGGTTTAAAAGAATATGTCACACATTAATTGATTATTTAGTAAAATAAAATTAAGGTACTTCACCAGAAAACAAGGTGGTAGAATAATGTATAATCACTCATTCATCAAATCACTGTCTTGAAAACAATATATTGAGTACTATATCTCACTAGGAAGCCAAGGAGATTTAGTGACATAGCAAGGTCTCAAAGTAACAAGAGAGGCTATATTTGAGTGAAAAGTCTATGGCATAGCATAGAATTAAAATGAACAGAAGCAACACAAAATAACAGTGGTCAGGTTCAGAAAAGAACTGATCACAATCTTCATTGCATCCTTGTTGTCTACTGAGACATAAAGATTTTAACAAAGCATTTAACATTTTCTATTATTTGATCCCTACCAATCTATCCAGACTTTTTAGTTAACTTTCCATGCTTTAGTTTGGATTGTGCTAATAGAACTTTAGTTCTCACATGTTGTCTCATGCTTCTTTGCTTTTGCTTATATGATTTCCTTTACCTTAAAAACCATTCTTACCTTTCTTCATATAACTTACTTTTATTCATCTTTCAAAAAACCTTAATTATTCAATCAAGAATACTCCTCTGAAACTTAATTGATTCAAGAGGATGCATTCATTTCTCCTGAAGCCTTGTGTTGTTTTAAATAAATAGCTTCTATTCTATGTTATTAACCAATTTTGAATTTATTTTGGATGCATCTTACTACTTTTGTGCTATATCTCATACATTTGATAACTCTTGAAGATCAAACAAAACTATATTGCAAGAATATTTTCCTTGGATAAAAGTTGATGGTATGTCCAAGTATCAAGCCAGATACTGTACTCTACATTTTTCTAAGTATCTTTGTATACCACAGACTTTATATTTTATGATTGCTTTGGCTTTTACTTTGTGTTTTTAGGATTTTTGTTTTCTTATGTATCTTCCATCCTTTTCTTTCTGCTTTGCATCATATCTGATATGGAATTTAACTTGATATCAGTAAGGAAATATGTGTGCACTTATATAGTTCTATCTATCTATCTATCTATCTATCTATCTATCTATCTATCTAGCGTTATGGTATATACATTGAGATGTCCCCTAAGAGCAATATGCGTTGAGGGATGGGGCTTTTGAAAGGTTATTGGATTAGAGAAGGTTTTTACCTGACTTACTATTAAGAGGTAGGGTCTGATAGGAAGAGGAAAGTCTGGGAGTTTATTACCTGGAAGCATTTATGTGCCTCTTTGGCTCCTCCTTTGATCTTTCAACTGCCTGGTACTGTGTCTTAAGCAGCTTTTTTATACTATACTCTCGTGCTATGCAAGCTGACTGTTGCCTGAAACTTTTACAAACTGTAAGCCAAAGTAAATTTCTCTTCTTTAAATTGTGGGTGCTGTTATTGTGTCTCAGAAAGCAGTGCAGTAACTAAGACATAAATAGATATATAGATATAGATATAGATATAGATATAGATATAGATATAGTTGAATCAGTCATAACATCCTTAATACTTTGTTATTTTTTATTTTATTTTATTTTTTGAGATAGGGGTTTGCTAAGTCACTTATTTCTCAGAGTGGTCTTGACTTGTAGTCTTCTTTCCTCAACCTCCTAGAGTACTAGAAATATTTTTTTAAATTACATAATTGAATGCAACTTGTACTTTGATATCAAGCATCTCTTTTTTAATACACTGTAGCTGCTTTATTTCATTTATGGATCATGTCTTCTCTCTTGTCCTTACCCTTTTCAAAATCTCCTTGAAATTCATAGAAAAATTTATTTATCCTCAGCAGCTTGAGTTTATTCTCATTTTTTAACTTATGAGATCTACTTAGGTCTCAATTTCTTGGGTTTACATAATTTCCTTTACATTTTCTTGAAAAATGGTCAATTGTTATTTGATCTAATTTTCTTCTAAAATGCCAGAAAGAAGCATCAATATATGGCAATTTAAAGAGCAAAATAAAAAATAGATTATAGGAAGTATGAGATAGGTCTTTCTAATATGACACAGGATCAAGAAATGAAGGAAAGGAGGGGGAAAGGGGTAAAAAGAGAATTAACTTGTGTTATGTTAAAAAAAGATGTGTTATGTACATGTATAAAGTTCCCACTTGGAATGTGAATATTATGTAGTCTGAATGTCTAATAAAAACTATATATACAAGAGTTATAAACTCATTAGGCTTGTAATCTTTCTTCCAAGTTTTTAAGACTGACATTTTTTCTTTATAACATGAACAAGTACATTTCCTACCTGCTAGATCCATTTTATATTGCCTTATTGCCAAGCCATTGGTGGATGTTTAAGGATTTTTTTAAAGGAGAAAATTCATGTAGAAGGTTAGAGTATGGGACATATCAATGTAGATTAATGAAACCTGTCTGTCCTGCTTGAAACTATTATGCACAAAAAAAAGAAGTTAAGAAAAATGTTCTGCAAATTGTTAACACTCTGAAAAATGTAAGAATTTTCATATTGGGAATCTATGCCAATACTTCTGTTGGCATAGATTATTAGTTTATTTTTAAGTCAAGAAATTCTAGTAATGTTAGAGTAACAGACAACTTTGTGCAAGGACCACAAATAATTTCTACTTATGTTACACAGGACAAAATATGTCATAAGGTTATATTTATTTTCAAGGAGGAAATGTAAAATTCTCTGAGGTTTCTTGAAAATGAGTGGAATCAAGATAATCAGAGAACTATTGAACATTTATTACATTCCAGTTATTATGCTAGAAAGTTATATCTTATCTCTAATTCTTGTATGGATCCCAAGAAATAGGTATTATTCTCCCTATATTCCAAGTGAGGATGGTAAAGATCAAGTCTTGAATAACTGTTAATAAATGACACAGCCAGAATTTCACCATAATCTTTCTGATCCAAAGGTTTGGACTCTTTCTATAATATTTTATCATATATTTCCTTTCCTTTGTTATTTTTAGCAGACATAGCTGATTGGGGCTGGAAGATTTAAGTTTAGGATGATACTACCTATTGTTCAAAAGTAACATATTTACTTAGTATTAGAAGTGCTGAACTCATACATCTATGTGTGCCCCAACCTCGCATTATGCATCGTGAAGGAATTTGGAGCTGATTTGGAGGGGTGGATTATTAGGTGATTTCTATGGTACTCCGATGGTTAGTTTTATATTTCAACATGAATGTGTATGGTATTTGGTTAAAATTTTTCTGAGTGTGTGAGGATATTTTTAGATTAGATTAATGTTTGAATCAGTAAGTTCCATATAAGAGCTGTGCCCTCACTAGTGTAAATGGGCTTCATTCATTTGAGGGCTTAGATTTTGAAACTACAATATAGGTTCTCTTGAATCTCCTGTTTATCAACTACAGATCTTAGTTTGTGTCGGTACCCATAATTGCACAAGCCAATTCCTTATGTCTTACAACATACACAGACACAGACACACACACACACACACACACACATACATACACACACATTCACCCTATATCTTATTGGTTCTTCTCTGTTGAACCCTGATTAGTATATATGCACAATTCTGAGATGATGTGGTAGTGAATTCAACAGCAACAAGGAAGAACTGCTATTTAAAGGAGAGTCTCATACTTCATTTTCATTTCAGGCAGCATTTCATTGAGGATCCTTAATGGTGTTTTACATTGACATTCACACACATTGTCTTATCAACTGGTTACTAAGTAGTTGCTGCCAACAGGAAGCTAATTGATCAAATGCTTAATTTTTTTTTCTGAAAGTACGGGCTGGCTGCTGGTGTGAATCAATGTAATTGCATCTCTGGCAATGTGTGGCTTACCTTATCTAAAACAAGTCCCAAAAAATTAAGAACAAAAATATTCTTTTCCAAATTTTATATTTGTTCCTGGCATATCCTCTGCAACTCCAGGCATAGATTAATGAATGGAGTTTGCAGAAAATGATATCAGCTTGCATACAAGGCATTACTCAAGATGTTTCAACTCCGGAAGAAGTATGTGAATGATTTATGGAATTGATATTAATCTCTTTCCAGTAAATGCGTTACTTCAGTTACACGGGAAATTGATGTTACTACTCTAATGCTAAATTAATTTCTTTCTTGCTGGATCAGCATTGTAAATGGAATTAAATTTTAACCTTTCATGCATCTAAATGGTAAAATATGGGAAGCAATTCTAGAAGTAAAATTTGGGTGTCCACTGCCAATGTGAAAGATATATATTTTTTCTTTATGTGTATTTTTCTTTTCAAGATTTGTGTGTCCAAGAATATTGGATCATATTTAGAAACAGAATAATTATAATTGAATCCAAATGCTTAACATAGGACTATAAATAACTGCTTTAAATGAGAATTATGTATTAAAGACCTCAAATATTCTAGGGAATAATGATTATTTTTCAAGGGGAAATTTTTCCAAAGATTCTTAGTCACTAATAAACCATATTTGTAATCCAAGTTACTATATGAAGGAAACTGGAAACTTATCAGGCAGCCTGTTTATTCTGTAGATGACCTCCATAATCTAGAGTTTATTTCTAAGTACTTAATATTCTATTCCCTGTCCTTCAGGGCATCTTTCTTTCCAAGATTTTTAGTTTCTGTTTCAAGCTTACTGTGGCATTCATTTGCCAAAAGGTTGACTTTGACTTGCTCAACATAATCTAACTGACTCAATCAGGTATTTCATTTCTAAATTATTAAAAAGAAAATATTGCTGGCTCGGCTTAGATCTAGTCCCCTAAGGCCAAGGACAGTGGTTACGGGGTTGCCTTTCCTGGGATTTGAGCAAGACAAATTCTCCATAAGATTGTGTGTGTGTGTGTGTGTGTGTGTGCTGTGAACATGAGAGAGAGAGAGAGGGAGAGAGAGAGAGAGAGAGAGAGAGAGAGAGAGAGAGGTGGTGGTAGTGGCGGCGAACACCTCTATTATACAAAGTTGCAGGATTTGCAGGTCTACCGTCATTTTTTCTGCTTGATAAGTCTATGACATTGCTCCTCATAACTTATTGTTTTCTTCTTGGTGTTTAGCAGTTAGACGTAGTACCATTTGGCTTTGATTTTCATTCCAGTGTATATCATCTTTGAGTCGTTCTTGAACAAAGGATAATGTCTGAGAGGATCAGAGCTGCTTTCAGCCAGTCTTTCGATGTGAAAGAGACCAATCCTGGTCACTAGTCTAAAGTTGTAGAATTTTCATGGGTATAGTTTTCAGAACTGGAATTTTTGATGATCTCCCTTTTCTGTGTCAGAGTTTTACTAGTCACCAGTTTAGAGTCTTAGAATTACTATCTCTTCTGGTATACTGTCTGAACCTTTGCCCTCTGGATAGGAATGATCATGTCTGAAACCAAATATGCCTTTTATTTTCTTAATCATTGACTAAGATCCAGATGTGAATAGACATATTTTCCTAGGCCAAAAGCAGAAAATATGTTTTGTCTACACTTCTTGCATATGCCTACTGCCTGTGCCTTTTGAACTCTTTCTGGCCAAAACCATATCTGATCCTCCTTGGACTTTGGGCACTGACTGTTGTTGCTGAGGTACTGTTTTCTGACCCAGCTCTGGACCTTTAAAGCATACTCTACTTATGATAGTGTGATTCTGGTTGTATATATAAAATAGTACAGGTAAGAGTTATGGGTGTTAGTAATAGAAATTAGGTGAGTATTTTTCCTCCCATGAGAAATACATATTTGTAATATTTTCACACTATTTGTTTCCATAAAGAATTTTGGTGCTCTGGGTTTCTGGCATTTATTCCCTATTCCACATATCTTGGCAGCGTATCACTTAGATATTCATTCCATGATTTTATTTGTATTGGTCTTATATTTGTACAACTCTTGTTGGGTCTTAACAGCAGATATGGAATGGGAAGAAAGGAAAAGATACATCTGACACAATCTCTCACTTCATAATCATTGATGATAGCAGAGAATGAATCAAGCAGGGAAGAGAAGAGTTAAATCCTTACTCATTGATTTATTATTTAAGTATTTATTGAGAGTCCACTGTATCAGGTTCTATGCTGGATAGTAGAAACATAGAGGTAATTTAAGATCCTTACTGTGAAGGAGCTCACAGACTGATAGTGTTTACAAACAGGTGCACTAACAAACAGTAGCAGCTGATAATGTTGAAATCAGTAATCTCTCATCTGGATGTTCCTTGAATACACTGTGCATGTTCTCATTTAAGAGCCTTTGTAGTTCTCCTGCCTGGAATGCTCTGTCCTCAAGGTACTTACATGGTACACCTTCCTTTTCATTAAAATCTCTGTTCAAACTTGATTTTAATAAGGGAGTCTTTCCTGGATTTATAACTTTCTTTTTTTTTTTTCTGTTTTATGTTTTTGGTGCCGGAGATCGAACCTTGCATTTGCCAAGCAGGCACTTAGGCCGCTGAGCTAAACCCCCGGCCCCGCTGGATTTATAACTAATATAGTATGCTCATTCCATTTCCCTTAACTGTCATCTCCCACTTTTTGTTCTTAGCACTTACCATTATCAGACTTGTTAAATATTTACTTTTATTTGATTACTATCTACTTTTATTCTGAGGAGAATATAAATGTCATGAGAACAATTTTGTGTGTGTTCTCTGGGTACTTCATATGCATAACACTTAGTACGGTGTCTCATACTTAATGAATAGTTAAAAATTACTTGATTAATGAGCCTGCATAGTGATGCATGCCTGAAAGTAGAACCTTGGGAAGTTGAGGTGGTACTGCAAATTTGAGCCCAGCCTTGGCAACTTGGTCAACTTAGTCTCAACATAAAAATAAAAAGGGGGAGACTGGAGATGTAGTTCAATCTGAATGCCCTGGGTTGTGAGATGTGAGTGAACTTTTATCCAATTTTTTTTTTAGCCATGTGCCTTCATGTCAATCTTGTTTAGGTTCAGAGAATCCAGAGGACTGGAGCTGCATCTGTTTTGGTGCTCGCAGATTAATTTGATTGTGTCATCAGCAAAGCATCAAAACGGACTGTCTCCAGTGGACACGTCCACACATATAGGCTTGTGACTCACTGTTTGAAGTTCAGAGGTTGTTGCAAGAGGCAATCATTCTCAAAGGATTCCTATGGATAGTTGGCCTTTCTACTCTACCTTTAAAGCACTGCTATACCCAAACAATTGGGGTTTAGCAAATGTTGTTATGACTGTTTTAAGTGTCACAATGTTAGCACTATGACAGAAGGGGAATAATTATATTCAAAAGTAGTAAAATTTCATTTCAGTACTCTTTCATTTCTGTGTCTACAGTTTCTTTTCTTTTAAGAATTTTCATTTGATTCATGTGCCTCTGTTCATTCAGTTAACAAACATGCATGGACCTTTCATTATATGCAATTACAGGTGTGTACAAGGTTTAAATACTTAAACTACAACAAAAAGCAGTCACTTTTTTTTTTTAAAAATGTACCTTTTGGCTTAGTACAATGACTTGTAACACGGAGGAAAAAGCATGGTATATGGAAAATAAAATGGCGTTTCAATTCAGGTTCAATACTGGATTCAGATTCACATTTGTTGTTTGTTCAGTTTGTTGTTTTGACAAAATTTTTAGATTTGGGGGCTTTTATTCCTTCATTTCTAAAACTGAGTTGTTTGGGAATGAGCTAATATACTACATAACATGTCTCTTTCTGTAAGTGTTAAATATAATCATTGCCTACTCTAAAAGTCATGTATAAAGTGTTTCTTAGAATAAATTACTATAAAAGTGCCTAGATGCATTATTATTAATTCTTATGCTTAAGAAACTTGTCTTCTAGTTGAGTAGATAATTATAAAGCCTAAGTAATATGAATTAAGAATTATTTTCATAAATATACTCAAGAAAACCATTTTCTTTCATAGAATTTACAAAATAAAGCAGTATAATTGTCAATTTTTAAGTGATATAAATGATGTGTTATAAATATTAAAAAGTGATTAAATACAGACTAGCATCTTTATGATGTCCGCTTCTAGATGATTCAGATTCAGGATGTCTGCAGATCAGGTTTTGAAATCCCTGTTCCCCCCAAAAAGCCCAACCTCAAACAGCGCTTCTGTAATCATTATATAATGCAAACATGTACCAATAAAAGTACCTCATCATTATTTTTCTCTCTTCTATATAATGAAAGTTTACATCCGTTGAAAGTCACTCAATGTTTAGGATAGATGTTCAGGTTCAAGACCTAAAAGTCCTCCTTTCACATCCTTCTTTACTCTTTCCTTTATTGTCTATGTCTTGCTGGTTTAACTACCTATATTTTCCTACTGTTCCGTCTTCTTCATTTATAATATGATTGTCTTAGTTCATGATGCCAGGACTATTGCAGTATGTACTTTCCTGATTTAGTTTTCCACCTCAGGCCTCTACCTTTTCTATATACATTTGCTCAAGTCCTTTTTCTTTTTCTTTATTTTTTTTATTCAAGTCCTTTTTCTGAAACACAGTTTGAATCACATCACTGTCTACTCAGAAATTTTCAGTAGTTTTCCAGATTCTTTCCAATGAAATAAAAGCTTTCTCAATGAATCACTTAAGACCTTTTAGTTTGCAGAGCTAGTAATTTAGCACAGTGGTGTAAATGCCTGCCTGGCAAGCGCAAGATTGTGAGTTTGATCCCTGGTACCAAAAAACAATGTCCTCCCCACCAAAAACAAAACAAAACAAAACAAAACAAAACAAAAACAAAACTTTTAGTTTGGACTCAACTTCTCTTTTTAGTCTTTTACTTTGCTATATTTACAGTCTGAAGTTTTACTTGTACAGTAAAGATATTTTTAATGTGGTTTTTCTTCATTGTTACCTTCTTTGTTTAATACAAAAGTAAAAGAAGGGTTTCTGAATCTGTAGCCTTCTCTAGTTCCCACTCTTACTACTGAGTCTTCACCATTTGGGAAAACAATTTATCATTTAAGATACACTTCAAGTATCATCTTCTCTAACAAAAGCTTTGTGATGTCTCCCTGTAATAAACCAGTCACTTGTACTTTTCCTATATTCTAACTTGTAATATAGTTACATTTCTTAGAATGTAATAAATTCCTTATTAAAAATAAATTATTTCTTTTTTTTACTAAGAAATCGCCAGTTGATAAGTTACATACTGTCATCATTGGAAATAGTTGTTCAAGTTAAAAAGTTAAAACATACAAAGTACACATTCAAACAATGAGCCTGTTAACGGTTCTGCTCAACATTCTAACAAAAACAGTAATATGGACATCTATCTTACACACTTAAATACACATGCAGTTATATCCTTTAGAGCACTTTCTTTTCCTCTCTTTTTTGCAGTAGCAATTACACATTTTGGGTTTTATTACTCCTACAGTTCTTATTACTTTTTACACTAGAGAAACAATGTGATATTTATAAATATGATTCTTATTTATTTGACTAATGAGGATAGTTTCAAGTTGTCCCCATTTCCCTATGAAGGCC
>PVJX010038605.1:0-16226 GCA_004027295.1 Dolichotis patagonum
GTGCGGTGCATCTCAATCATGGCTACATACTTAGATTACAATCACTTGGGGGAACTTTAAAGTATGCTAGTTCTCAGGGATGCCCTGCTGTGATTAACAAAATGAGAGTCTCTGTGGTGTATGCCTAGCCACTTTGATGTTATAGCTTCTTATCAATAAATATTATGGGTAAAATGTTTAGTTCAATATAAGAATTGAATAAATAGCAGGTTGGAAGGATATTTGAAGGTAAAATAGGCCATTTTTGAGGGTAGTGTTTTTTCTATAAATCAACATGTTTCAGTAAAGATAATCTAGCTGCTTGGCAGAAATGTTATAGAGGAACTTTGAGAATGAATGCTTGGTTGAACAGGATCCTGAATTATCTTCTGATTTTGAATATAAGATATTATGTTACTGATGTCCTTACAAATCAACTTGAAACACCTCAAATTTTGTCATTTTCTTAATTTTATGCTCCGTAAAAATTTGTTTCAGGAAAAACATTGTATTGAGGTGAGGAAGGAGGCATTTGTGGTTATAATACTAGATGCAATGAGGGGTATTAGGCAGGTTGTCAGAACAAAGAAAGTTCTAGATATTTTATTGGAAAAGCGACTAAGCAAAAGTCATAAAACAATTCCACCATATTTCAAGAATTCCCTTCCTTCTTTTACTCCCAACTTAGTTGTCATAATCTGCATTTTTGAAATGTGGGCTAGTTTGGTGGTTGATTAATACAATTTGTTTTAACTTAGATTCTGAACTCATTTCATTTGCCTCAGTTTTTGTTTCATTTATTGTATATTAACAATGGTATTGCCTATATAATTTTTCTTTTCTTTATTTGCTTTCCTTGTCTAGTTCCTTTACAAAATGTTAAATTCTTTCTCAACTTCATTTCCATCACCTGCAGTTATTCAGTTTTCATGCAATTCAGGTTGGCCTGTCGATTGCCTCTCATGGCTGAATTAGCATCTTTAATACATGTTACTGTTAAATTATGTTGGTTTTTCTGGTACTTCAACTTTGACTTAAACATACTTGAAATATATAATGCAGATTTTAGAAATTTACATATAGTAGGTGGTGATGAAATATTACATTTTGGAAAGTGGTAGCTGTGACTGTACATTAAAGTATTTGAAAAAGCTTTTAGATTATTCTGAAGCTAGGTATTGTCCAGCCCAACTGTATTTTCATCAGATTGAAACAACTTATAGGGACTGATGAATGGTGCCATTCAAATAGTACAATGGACAGACAACTTCATATGTGTGGTTAAGACAAATTACCAAGGAGTAGTGGTGATTATTTTATAATACTTTCCCCTCTTTTCACATCTGTTCCTATAAAATGCAGACAGTGGAGTCTTTGAGGGGACTGTTCTGCATTCTAATGGCTGTTTCTCAGAAAAGTGTTGTCTGACCTTGGGCTCGGCTTTTTTTTTTTTGAAGAAGCTTCAGAATATGTTTCAAGTTTTTAGAGAGTGAATTTTAGTCTCCATTTATTGCCAAGTATATATTACTTTCAATTCTCACATGTTCTGCCATTCACCAGTACAATTAAGTGGTCGAAGAAGAGGAAGAATGAAATTGGGAAATCTTTAGAAAGAACACAAAGTGAGAGTTTCAGCTCCTCTTTAGTGTTTCATGGTGGTTGTTTCAGATCAGATGGTAAACAGAAGGCTGAAAAAGAAAACATGTCCTTCGTTTACTGAGATGACAAGATAACCTTGAATATGAAGAAAGCAAAATGCAATTAGAAATGAATTAAAAATTATTGATTCAGAGTTCTGAAATATGTTACACATGTGTATCATTTTAATACTTTCATTGTGTAAATTTTGAAGAAGTATGTAATTTTTAGCACTATGTTTTTTCTGCAAAGTGCATTGTTTCTTTCATGTTTTCCAAACAATACTGTGAGGACGAGTTCTCCTGCAAATTCTATATTTACCAAATCTATTCTCTTCAACTTTAGTCATCTTTGTTGATGACTAATGAAATTATATCCTCAGCCTAGACCTCTTTTCACACTCCAGGAGTATATATCTAGTGGTCTCTTCAACCCCTCCACTTTTTTGTAATATCCACAAAATACTTATTTGGTAACTAATACATGCAAGCACTGTTATAGACTCTAGGAATAATACATTAAGGAATAAAAAAGAAAAAAATTCTGCTTTTGTAAAGATTTCATTTCACTGAGGAGAGAAAATGGGATAAATAAGGAAAATATATGAGATGTTAGATGATGTTAAATGCTATGTAGAAAAATTCTTGATAGTAAGGATTACTTGAGTGGAGGTGTTTGAAATTTTAAAAGAAGTAGTTGGGGAAACTTACTGAAAAGGTGACACTGAGCAAATAAAGCATTTACTGATGTTAGGGTTAGTTTTTTATTCAATCTGGAAGGGAACAAACATTTTTAGACTTATTATTTTGTTTTACAGGAACACCAAAGCAAATCTTTACTTTAACAGGGTTTGTGCAGCAACCAGAAGGGCTAGTACGTAGGAGGGAGCCCTCTTAGACCAAACTCCAAAGAGTACTTAGGAAATACTACTTATGTAGCAGTTTTCAGGCCTTTTTCAGTGAAAGCAAGAACTTAAATCTTCTGGAAGAATTGCTGTGAATGTTGAGTATGCAAATAAGTCCAGATCTATTGCTTTCTGATCCTAGGCACTTTGTGGTGCTCTCTCTATTCTGAGAAATGCAACAGCGTCAACTGAATTGGCTAGAGAGGGCAAGGGCACCAGGTTGCCTGACTGGACTTACAGTATAGTGGAAATTGTGGTTTGATGGCCAGGGAGGACACACCAAATAGCCGAGGAGGATACTGAAGCAAACTGTTTCAGTCCACTGAGATGCAAGGGGGAACAAAGAGAAGACAGAGGGAGCAGACAGCTGCTGGCTGAGCATACTCCCCTCTAGCAGGTGGAGGAAAAACGAGTCAGGTGGTTCTCCTCAGTCTCGTGTCCCCTCTGAGAAATTTCATCCTCTTTAATCTTAAGGGGAGCCAAAGGGTGAAGGTCCATCTTCTGTAACTGCTTCTCTAACGACTTCGTACCCGATCTGGGAGAGCTGATTCTGTGCTGGAGGAATGAAAATCTCTTATGAACTGCTCCAGTGACATGTGGTAGCGCGGTTCCTCCTCTGAAGATACAGATTGGAGGCCCCAACTCATCATCAACTCAATGTGGACATTCTATAATCTGAAAGTATGAACTTTACCAACAGCTTAAAGTTGCAGGTAGTGTTATTACTCCTAAAGGGTACTAGTGGAGCTTCCTTTCCGCTGGTGCCGTCACTTCAACCTTTGCAACAACAAGTATCCTCTCCTCCGAGTGTTTCTGGTCTAGAAACTGCCTCCAAGACTGCATCTAGCCTTTTCCATAAAGACAAACTTGCCAATGTCTCCCATTCTTTGAGAGCTTTCACCATCATCCCCTTAAGCCTAGCCATATTCTGTTGGAGCAAAGCACACAGTGGAGAACCAAATAGTACAGGAGGGAGCTAAATACTGGGGAGGGAAACACACTGCACAGATCCAACACTATCACCTTAACGGTTTTAGATGTATGGAACCACCCCAGCATGACCACTCAAGAACTATCCAGCTGTCAGAATGGAATATCAACAGGCTCCTGTACTAACTCGCAGATCATTGTTAAGAGCCAGACATTCACTTGAGTGGCAAGGGACCATAGATTTATCTGACACAGACTCCATGCAGAAGTGGATCTACACAACTGCCTGTGGGAATCTTGATATCTTTGAGTCTGAGACCCTCTGCTCTCTCAATAGAACATTAAAGATACTGTTTCAGAAGTTTATCTGATACCATAGCCAACAACCTTCCTGCCTCCAGTGTTTGGCTGCTTTTTTTTGAGTGAAAGCTGTAATGTACTTCATTATATGTATAAATTTCCTTTCATAAACTTCTCTCTCTGAAAACTTTCTGTGACTTACTTTAACCTTCAACAAAATTTCACCATTCAAAGTTCTTTCTTTTTCAAATATATTCTTCCTTTGTATCTATCTTTATTCATTCCCTTCCCTGAATCTGTACTGTGCATGCTTTAATTATAGCTTTCGAATCAAACAGAACCAACTTTTCTTCCATATTATACCTTCTTAACAGAAAAGCCTGATAATAGAATTGGTCTCTGGTCATCTACCAGTGTCCTTTTGCCTTTAAGACCTCTTTATCCTAGTCAAGGTACTTCTGTCTGTACTTCCAAAGACAACCACTCATGAGGGGGGTTGTTACAGCCACTGCTCTTAGTCCCCCCATTGTCACTGCATGTGAGCACCAGGAGATATAGGGTACCAGCCATGGACTATCTCCTGGTCTTTGATTAAGGGCTCCTATTGTTACTTGATATGTCTTAGAGTGCAAAGGTTAACAAAAAGACTTCTTTGTATCAGATGAACCAGGAATCATGTAGCCATAGCAGAAGCCAATCATTCACACAAAGGTTTTGAATTGTGTTTGCATACTATTTGAATACATATGCTTACTAGAACTTAGGTAATGGGGACTAGAAGTAAGGGCTACAGAGTTTGGTGAACTACATATTACTTTAGCTAAACAAAACGTTCTTAGACACAGATGTAACAGATGTCCTAATGTTCAAAAGAAAATTGGTATTTTTCTGGTGCCAACGGTTGTCAAGGCTCCTCCATCGTGATGGTGATGTCTTCTGATTGTAGTGCAACCTGGAAGATACTCACACTTCTTCAGCCTAGGACAAGTCTCCTTTCAGAACAGTCCATTTTATCCTGAACTTCGAATGAGTTATTGCTCTTCTATTATGTACCCGATTTTTATTTAATCCTTGTAAGTAAGATTTTGGGAGCCTCATTAGTTACCCAGAGGTGGTGGCTGAATTAGAGCACCATTAATGGCATCCTTTTCTATAGTCTCTTATCTTTCTTTGTGTTTTTACCCTGGTCTCAGTTATTATAGACTTTGAAGGCCTCCTTCACCAAGGTCAACAACAGAGTTTGGGGTCCTTCCCCAAACTTTTGTAACTTCCTCCCAATTTCTGGGGAAGACTGTATTATAAAATGTATAGCTATTATACCCCTGCTGCTGCTTCTGTGGATGCTGGGTCAGTGTTAGTATGCTTTTGAAAGAGTTTTGACAAGTGATTTGAAAACACAAAACCTTTTCTTGTGCTACCTCTTTAATCCTGTCATTAATCAGACATTTTCGCATTCCTTTTGAAATACAAGTTACAAATGCTCCATTCTCTCCTTATGAGTGACATCCTCAGGTCCCATGTGGGGTCTGTATGAGGTACTGCTTCCTCACCAGGCCTCTGAATATTATGGTTTGGAGTGTTAGCTGCCAACCTATAGCTATTTCAGCAGCTTTTTAAGGATAATGTTCTTTCTTATCAGGAGTGCAGCAATGAGTTAGCACTGCAACTACATTCTTCCAACTACCATGTTTACCTGAAAATAAAACCTAACTGGAAAACAACCTTGAAAACCAGTGATCAAAAATTCCAGCTCTAATCATTTGCCTCACTTATGTGCCATTACAGAGTAGCCACCAAACAAGAGAATGCAGACATTCCTCTTTCAGTGACTGAGTTCCATTCCTGCAACTA
Organism: Dolichotis patagonum; assembly: GCA_004027295.1. Classification (NCBI taxonomy): domain Eukaryota; kingdom Metazoa; phylum Chordata; class Mammalia; order Rodentia; family Caviidae; genus Dolichotis; species Dolichotis patagonum. Next base: position 5,603 of record PVJX010038605.1, read on the forward strand.
GGTCATTACATGAATTGGTTGTTAAATGAGGAATTGTTTATAGTATTACACAATATGTATTACAATATTCGGAACAAAAGAAATTCCAAGTTGATGGCTTTGCTTTTATTTTTATAACTCTTACATGCAGTACTGTAATGTATATAGAACATAAACCTAGGGGACTGTACTCTGCAGTCTTATCAGCAAACATCTGAGGTAAGTCACAATCCAAACTGTCACAAATTACTAGCAGATACAAGAGCAATATAGAGATGATAGTAAACACAAGGAAGTATGAGGACTCAGAGCCCCTATCCAGAAACTACTCCCATAGCAAAAGACTCATGAGGCTTCTCAGAACAAGCAGTTCAATAACCAGGAATACACACACACAGGGTACACCAATCCCTTGAGCACTAAAGAGACGCATCCTGTCTACTCACTTGGTTAAATGGAAGCTTGTTGTGGCTCCAACCCACCCTGATGGTGGTGTGTATCTATGATAGCAAAACAGTACTCATGCTCTCACTCCAGCTTGCCAAAGGGTATCTGGACATATGAATAAGTTTGGTGGCTTCAATCCACCCTACTGATGGTGTCTAGTGTGTGCTTAAACAGGTGGTTGTCAAACAGTAATAAATCTCAAATTATTTTTGGCATATTTTAGTATCAGGTACTTCAGGAATTTTTCTATGGGAAGTGTATGTCAGATACGCAGAAAGCACATTTCTCAGTGAGTACAGAAGCCCTTTAAAATATCAGGAATCCTTAAACAGTAAACAGGAAGGAACGAGGTCTCACGAGAAAGAAAAGAAGGCAGACGTAGAAACGGGTCAGTTGAGAGAATGATTGAGGTGGCTAGAGTCACGGTTGTTGGGAGGGCCACACAGCCAAGCATGGCCAGGGCAGGGACGCTTAGCAGTTGTGCCTGATGCCGAAGCAAAGGTTCAGGTAGCCACTCGTCATCCATTGAGGAAGGACTGTGCTGATGATCTCTTCTGTGTGCCTTCTTCCTGAGAATACTCAAAAGGCAGGTATTCCTCATGACTACCAAAATGTTACCAGTTAGGATAGGGTTCTTTTGCTCAATGTAGATGGAAATTATGAGTTGGCAAAGTGCACTGTGCTGGCAGTCGTGATGTCACCAGATGACAACAGATAATGCTGGATGCCAACTGTGGACACAGCCAGCTGCTGTTCACTGCTGCTGCCTACCATCGCTGTCTGATGCCAGCTTGTACTGGATACCCTAGGTGGATTCTGCCAGGTTCTGTGTCTCTTCCACTGGTATTTATTGGCTGCAGGTCCTTGGAACTCTTTAGTATTGACAACTCTGTTTATTTGCTCTGTCAACAGTACTCAGGATAAATATCCTGAGTAGATCAATAGTACCTTTGGAGCCCACACTACCTGAGAAATAAATCACAAATATATAAGAGCAGCAAAGCAAATTTTTATTTTAAGAGGGCCTGTGTTGCAGCTCTGGGGTATGGAAGTACTACACAGGAGGGAGCCCCCCCCCCTAGACTAAAACCTCTAGACTTTATTATTATAAAACGTCTCTAACAAGATGTCTCATTTTTAATCTTCAAAATACTGATTTTTAAATATTTTCCTACCATTTTAATTTTAGGAATTCTCTGAACATCATTTTAAACATTCTGCAAAGAAGATATAGTGGCTTTTATTTTCAAACAGCTATGATTTAAGTGATAATCATGTTTTTATTTAAAATACATGAATGTTCATAAATTTTGTAGTACATTTACATGTTTGAAATTTCTTTGGAAAAATTCATAATTTCTATTTTGAAACGATGTTGAATACTACTTGTACCTCCAAAATTTTTCAGGCTACTCTACTAGTTTTGGACCGGAAAGGAGAAAAATAAATACTTGTATTCATCTTTGTTCCTAATCCTAATTTGAGATCTAAAGTTTTAACTAACTTTTAAAAAATAAATATAAGACTAAGACTTACCTGCTATGATTTGAATACTTGCTCCTCTGAAATTCATATTAAGATTTAATTGTCTGTACAATTAAGAGAAGATCCTAAATAACCCTGTGTTAGCTCATTTTCACCAATATCTAAACAGGATAATGGTTTATTACAAAATTTTCCCAGAGTAGGTGGGGCTTACTGGAGAATAGGCAGGTCATGGGAGTCTTAATCTTATGAATGTACTAATGCTATCATTATGAGATTGTGTTGTAATCACAGGAGAGATAACATTTCCTCTCAGAGCACTCTTTGTCCCTGTGATTCTCTCTGCCATGTTACAGCAAGAAGGCCCTCACCTGTACCTTGATCTTCAACTTCCTAGCCTTCTGAAGTATAAGAAATAAGTTTCTATTCCATATAAATTACCCAATTTTTGGTATTCCATTATAGCAGCAGAAAATTAAGTAAGACAGAAAATTGATACCAAAAGTAGGATGTTACAACAAAAATCTTGAAAATATGTAAGAGGCTTTGGAAATAGCTAAAGGATAGAAGCTGGAAGAATTTGGAAGAACAGGGTAGGGAAAGCATAGTTTTCTGTGAAAATAGTGCTAAGGGTGATTCTGCTGAGGAATCAGAAGAAGAAAATACTGGGGAAAGTCTAGAACTTCTTAGAGATTACTTATGTGATCATGAACAGAAATCTGGTGGAAATGTAGATATTAAAGGGAATTCTGATATGGTCTCAGACAGAGAGAAGATAAAAGGCAAGGTATTGAGCACTGGAATAAAGGCCATCCTTGTTATACAGTTACAAAGAACTCCACAGAATTATGTCTGTGTCCTAAGCCAGTGATGGCGAACCTTTTAGAGCTTTCAATAATAGCAAATAGCTGACTGTGGCACACATGCTGTAGCTTCACCACCACTGTCCTAGGCCTTTATGGAAGATGAAATTTAATGGTTACAAAGTAAAATATCTGGTAGAAGAAATTTCTGAACAATGAAACATGCAGGCTATTCTGTGGGTACTTTTAACTGCTTATAGTGAAAAGAGAACAATGCTATGATTTAAAAATGAAATTTATAATTAAAAAAAAGCAGAACAGTAAGATTTGTAAAGTTGTGTGGCTTCGTAGAGAGTGAAAAAACATATTGGGAAAGAATGTTAAGGATGTAACTAAACAACGATTTACTGAAGGGATTTGCATAGATACAAGGCTTCTGTTCATCCAGGCATTGAGGAACAATCAGAGGCATTTCAGAGGGCTTCAGGGCTATGCCTTCCATCACAGTGTCCAGAGGAGGACAAAATGATTTCAAAAGAGTGGTTGCATCACTTGCCACTAGCTCATTTGCCTTTTCACCATATAATACTGCAGCTGGAGGTCCTCACCAGACGCTGTTGCCATGATCGTGGAGTTGCAGCCTTCAGAGCTATAGGAAATAAATTTCTTACTTTTAAATACATTACTCAATCTGTGGTGTTCTGCTACAGAAATACAAAATAGACTAAGTCAACATTTATTGTGCAAATTTGAAAACTGGTGAAAAGTACAAAGCAGAAACTAGAAGTTAATTTTATTCTTTCATCTTGATGTATATTCTGGTGTAGTGAATTTTTCAATCAAGTGTGTGGAGAAAATAATGAGAGCTGGGGAACAGGGACTCTCTAATCAGGAGAAAGATAGATGGAGAGTATCCTACTTAAGAGAAGATCCTAAATAACCCTGTGTTAGCTCATTTTCACCAATATCTAAACAGGGTAATGATTTATTACAAAATTTCCTGGAGTAAGCCTGGAATAAACACTTTGGTAAAGGAAATAAAAACATTACAGATGTAATGATTAGTGATTCTATCCTTTTCCCTTATTTCTTTCTTTTTAGTGTACTGAAAATTTGATTGTATTTTATAGCATGATATTTTGGTGAAGTGCTTTGAGTAGGATTAGAATGTAAGTTGTATTCTGATTTTTTAAGTATAAAGTTTGGTGCACATATCTGCTATAATAAGCAATCCCAAATCACAGTAATTTTTATTTCTAGCTCATTCTATAATCCAACAATGATTATTGGGAAGTAAAATTAAGACTAAGGCCCCTCCATACATTTGGGGAATACAACCTCTTTTTATCATATGGCTTTTGTTGTGCTTTGTTTTTAATCTTCAAGGACCTCAGAGAATTTAAGAGGATATTTTTGCACTTATTCCTTTGACTTGCTACTTTTATAAGTTAGTGATACAAAAAGAGCCCTCAGACGTTTGATAGATTTGTTTTAAGTGATTCTTACCATACTTATTCACTTGCCGAGATGTTGAAAATGCTGTTTTAACATAAGAAGATAGTCTTCTTTACATCTCATTTTGTAAGTACAAACACTTCTTAGTTTTCTATGGTTTCTGAGGATGTTATGTTCACCTATTGCATTCTGTTCAGTGATCTGGCAACTATGACAAGGATTCTGTCAACCTCAGTAGATGATTATTACTCAGGGTCACCATGTTATAATTGAGAAGATTCAAAGCTTCTTTTTAGCATCTCTATTGTAGCAGCATTTATGTGGATTTTTAAAAAACAAAAGCATGTCAGTTATATAGATATTATAAATTTGTGCAAAACATTAAAGGGCACTTTTCAAATTCCTTTTCAAGTGAGTCATGCATGTGCTTAAAAGCTTTCATCAGTTTTCTGGTAGCTTTCAAAATAAAGTCCAGAATCAATGTGGCTTTTGAAATATGGAGATTCACTTGCCTTAGTTCTTACTTTTTCACTTCCTGTATCTAAGTTAGACTTTCGTTTGTCTAGTGACAGGGAGAGATCTTTTGCCTCTGGTGTGTCAGTCATCTGAAACATTCCTCACCTGATCTTTAAAACCTGCACCAAGTTCTCCCTTTTCTGAAAATTTCTCTGGTCTTTCAATGAATCTCTGTGTCCTCTGTTTTCCTGTAGTACATCGAGTACTATTTCTTTTATAGAATCACTTACATGTTGCTTTGCTAGTAGTTTTCTTGTGTGTGTGTGTGTGTGTGTGTGTGTATACCCTCGATTAGCTTACATCTTATTTAGAAGCAGATGATCTTAGCAATATGTGCCAGTGTAGCTGGTATCTCTATTGTGTATACCTTGGGCATAGAACTTTAAGAAATGCTAATTTATTTTGATTAAATTCTATAATCATATTAATTTTCATTATTTACAAAATATCACTTAACTAAGAGTTGGAGGAGATACTATAAATTTTCTGCCAATTTAAGGAAGCCTAAGCCAGCTAACCTCAGTTGTATATTTTGAACTAAAATGTTTTCTTTCTTTCTTTCTTTCTTTCTTTCTTTCTTTCTTTCTTTCTTTCTCTTTCTTTCTCTTTCTCTCTTTTTTTTTTTGTGCCAGGAACTGGACTCAGGACCTTGTACTTATCAGGCAGGGGCTTTACTGCTGAGCTACATCCCTTGCCCCCATTGTCTTCTTTTCTTATAAAAAAACTTTATTGTTTGTTTCATATTAGCTTACACTAGCATATATATTTAGCAAGCATCAAGGATTGCTTAGTTAGATGATTTTTGTGAAATGGCACCTTTTAGCCTTTAGTAAATGATATCTTTTTGCTTTCTAATTTATCAAAATAAAGAACTGTTCTCATAGCCCCTTTTCTTATCTTACTGAGTGGTCACATTTAACTACTTTGACTTAAATGGAAATTTTGAACTCTTACAGTTTTTTCTTTCTTTGTAACATATGAAAAGCTTTATTATTTTCTGATCATAATAACCAAACAGTAGTACTTTATAAAACTGAATATATCAAAATACTTTTTAAAAAGTTATATATATATATATATATATATATATATATATATATATGATTTGTTGTCAAATTGAGAGTTCATCAGTATAGACATATTAGGACATGTTAGGTGATAGAGTAATCCAGTTGTTTATTCCATCTCTATTTATATGGATGACACAATGCCATTGAAGTAAGGAAGAATGTTATTTTTAGGTCTTGAGGTGGAAGACTTTTTGCCTTGGAATGGCATTGGTGGTGGCATCAAATCACAAGTGATGGAAATGGTTGTGGTGGTGTGTGATTTCCTAATAAGAACTAAAATAAAAAAATAAAACTCAGCAATAATCTTATTGAGTTGTATGTATACAAATAAGATCTTGATGTGCATTTATGAAGGGAACATGGGTTTGGAGGGGTTTGAGAACTATAGCTTTAGAGCTTCTAAATCAGATTCATGGAATGTTTAGGATCTAATAATAATGTGGTTTGTGTGTCGAGGGGAGATTTAGACCAAACTGTGATATTTTTCATTGGCCTAAAAATATATTTTGTATTTAATTATTATTATGAAAACTAGTTTATTATATCATCAGTACAAATATTAATTTATTACACAATGAAATGCAGAAGTGAACAACTTATTTTAAGTAAAACTAAAATAAATATATATCTTAGATCCAAATTAAGATTTCCAACTGAACTAATGGCTGTTTTTTTTTTACATCATTTTTACATCGTCCTTTGATTGATACTTATTCTCTCTAAACTTTCCACCACATCAATGAGAATCTACCTGCTTGTATGCTATGAATGCAAAGGGACAAATTCTAAGAGACTTCCTTTCTCCATAAGGCTGTCCTCTACATTTTCTGCCTTTTAAAATCTTTTTTCCCGGTCAACTCCAGACAATCAAATCGGAGAAAAAACTGAGAATAAACCTCAAGCTTTTTCTTTTTGATTTATACTTAGCATCTACACATTTATTGTTTTTTAAAAATCGTTTAGCTCCTTTCTATTGTTTATTGAGGATTTCATATCTGTCACCCTAGCATCTAACTTAGTTCATAGCTTATTTCTTATGTAAAGGAATGTAGACTTCTGCCTTTATTGAAACAACTGTTATGAAAACAACATAGAGTATGAATGTTTAATTGAAAAAGCTGATCATATCAATTTTTGCATGCTGAGTTATGATGACTATACAAAAGAACATGTATTAATCACTTTTCTATCACTATAAAAAATATGTGAGGTTAAATAATGTTTACAGAAAAGAATTGTATTTAGTGCATATTTAGCTGAAGTCCAAGATTAAGTGGCCTCATTTGTTTGGCTTTTGGTGAGGCTCTCATGGTTGAGGACATCAGGGCAATAGTATATTTGAAAGGGATAATATGGCTAACAAGAGAGTAAAAAGAGGCTGGGGTTCAGTCTTGCTGTTTTATAATAATTCACTCTAGTAGAAAATAAATAGGGCCCCACGAGAACTAATTTAATCTCTTCTGAAGGCAGTATCCACAATGGTTAGATCACCTTGTACTACGCTGCTCTGTTTTAGGCCTATGACTACCAACACTGCTAAATTCACAACAAGGCTTCAAGTGCCTTACACCTTTGGAGGCACTTGCAGACCATATCCAAACCATGGCAGAAATTCTCTGTTGTTCTACAAAATAACAAATCAGTTTTATCTCAGTGTGGTATATCAGACAGCACCTGACATTCTTGATGCTGTCAGTAATCTAAATATATTGGTGCAAACAAAGAATGTACAATATCTTTCAATGATAGGTAAATCTGAAGGGAAAACTGAATGTTGGAAGCTTGGAAGAACAGTTTTCATATTTTGTTATATGTGTTCCATAACTTAACCAAAATTATTGATGCCATACTTGATCTTGGCATTACACATCTGTGGGACATATCACTTGAGTGCCTTGAAGATTTGATAGAATGTTTATAATTTTATTTTTCATTAAAATGCATGCGAAAATAGTGAATCTGTAATCCCTGTTAATTTTTGAAAGTTAATAGAAATTTAATTGTGATGTTACTAAATACGTTGTTGTAATAGTGTACAGATAAAGGGTTAGAGAAGGATTGGAAAATGCAGCATCACTTACTCCATTTTATATACCTATTAAAAACAAATATCCTGAGCTTGCTGTTACTTCTTTTCTCCATGCCTGTCAGTTTACTCTTGTGAGACTAGTTTCTGTGTCATTTGTGTGAATAAAATAGCATAGATATATGTTATCACCTGAAGGTCATCATGCAACCTGGGTGGATTAACAAGCAGAAAGCTTAATACATAGAATTGCGTTATCGTTTATAACCTTCTTTTTGTAATAGTGAATGAGTACAGTTATGAGGATAGTTAACAATCCTGTAGGCAGTTTGTTTTAAGACAGAGTGACTGTCTGCTCTGCAGTTTCCCCAGATGTGCAATGAAAGAAATCACACACTTTTCCTTTATCCTTTCTGAGCACTGTAAGGTACCGGATGCCAGTACTTGATTAGTTATTTATTGTTATTTCAACATTAAAATAATGTTAATAGTTGTTGAGAGCTGACCACTTATGCTAAATTATTTTAGCAAAATTGTGATTATGTAATTATGAATATTGCTAAATATGTGACAGATTTAGCAATATTTTGTTTCGAGTAATAGAATTGTAGGGCTGAGAAGGACTTGATATATTTAGTGTCTTACAGAAAAAATGATAATAAAAATTGAGGTTCAGAGAAGTTTAATAAAGAGCTGATTAGGAGTTTATGTGTTGAAGTGAGAGACTGTAGTCATGCTAGCACAAACCAAGGAATGCCTGTGGGGCCCAGAAGCAGAAAGGCAAGGGAGGATGGTCCTCTACAGGTTTCAGAGGGGCACGGCTCTAACATCGTCTTGCTTTTAGATTTCTGACTTCCAGAGCTTTATATAGAACACATTTTTGCTGGTTAAGCCATTTGGTTTGTGAGAATTTATTGTGGCAGTTGTAGGACTAAAGATGTGAATAACAGCTTCTTTGGTATATGAAATTCTAAAGGAGTTTAAATAACATCCTCCCTAGACAAAAAGAGTTTGAGTTTTGAAATCACATTATTAAATGCAAAGATCAATTGTGCCTCTTTCTAGTTTTGGTGTTGCCTTTGATTTTATCAATAACAGTTTGATAGGAACAAAAGACTGTATATACGTTAAAGGGCTATTTGTAATAGTTGATTAAATGAAAAAAAATCCATGAAGGTTTTAAGCAGAGGGCCTGAAAGCTGATGGGCACATTGTATATGTTGATATTATAGTTATGATAATGATGGAGGTCTGGTTGTGGTGATGGAGAAGATCCTTTGACTTCTCTAATTGGATAATGAAAGAACTTGAATTACAAACCTGGGATGCTGTCAGTCTGTTGATGCTTCTACCTGTATAGTAAACTGTTCACCCCCATACCTTCATATATTAATTTTCATATACCGATTCTTTTTAAATGCTCACAACTTAGAAAAGATGTAAGTAAATCTTTCTAATCATGCCTATATTTTCTTAGCTATGTGTTATCCTCATAACTTTGCCAGATGTCTTAGCCAATGCTGAACAATCTCCAAGGATTACATAGGGAACCAAGGCATTGTGCACATACTTTGGAATAGGCTCATTCCATTACTGTGGTATTTGATACGCATATCTACATATTTATTGAAATATATTGTTCTGAGATTCTCTCAAACTAAGGTGTAGAACCATTGTACACAATAGAATAAGAAAGAAAGGGAATTCCGTTTCAACATAATTAAACAAATATACCTGCATTGAACTTGGATTTTCTGAATAGTATTTGGTTTGGACCTTAATCCTATGGCTAAGATAGACACGAGTCCTGTTCTTTTTTTTTTTTTTTCAACAGTAGCTAACACCATATCTCTTACTCTGCTATAGTTGAGCATAGTTTCAAATACAATAATATCAAACATAACACAATAGTATAAAGCCATGCATAGAGTGAAAGAATTACAGGGCTTTCTGAACCGAATAACAGAAAATGATCTATGGGTACTATAATATCTGATTTTTGATAAAAAAAAATTTGTTTGAACTATCATACGTATTCAAATTCCAATAAGACACAGTGTGATAGATAGAACCAACGGTAGTAGAACAAAAAAAGCATGGTAGGACTTCTAAGAAGGATGATATTAAATCAGCAATAGCTGTCATAATGTTTTCTTTAAAACAGCTGTTCATATCATCATGTATGATATAGTCAAACAAAACAGGATAAAACCATTCCAACTGATGATTGAAAACTTTGAAAGACTTCAAAGCTATGAGATGGGGACACATGCTTACCATAAAGTCTTATATACTCTTATCAAATTTCATACTAGGGAGACTATATGGTATTTTTAAATATGGAACGCTTCATGAATTTGCATGTCATCCTTGCGCAGGGGCCATGCTAATCTTCTCTGTATCGTTCCAATTATAATATATGTGCTGCCAAAGCGAGCACACGAGTCTTGTTCTTAACAGAATTTTCACTATAGAAAGTAGGAGATGATAGAAAAGCTTTTTTCTATATAAAATTCCGGCCCATAAGAGAAACAAAACCAGCTATGGAAATAAAAAGAAATTTGAAAAAACACAATCTTTTTAAGAACAAATTCAAATGAAATAAAAATAAAAATAATATAAAAGACTTTGTCTCTTAAAGAACATGACTCCAAAAAGCCAGAGATCCAACAGTGGAAGAAGCTGGACTGAAAATAGGGGACCTTTTATGGGGACATCCCGCAGGAGAATCAGAATGTTACCTTTCTGGGCGATGGAGGGTGTGTTGTTGTTGCTGGTGGTGGTGAATATTGTGTATGGAAATGCCAAGTTGGGGGGCATGGAAAATTTTAGTAAGATCTGCA